>JANHFX010024442.1:0-56450 GCA_027560015.1 Chloroceryle amazona | reverse complement strand
GCAGGTAACCGAGCAGATGAGAAGAGCGGTAGACAAGCAAACAGAAAGGTCTTACCTTAAAGAAGCGAAACCCCGGCGTGAAGGTCCTGCCATAATCATTTTGGCCATTTGAAGACAAAGCGGTTACCGGGGACGGCCGGGTCCGTCCCTCATCGATCTCGGGCCGCACCGGCAGTAATAAAAAGTATAGCTGTTCCTTTTTTCTGGTGACAGTCTCTGCCTGGCTCCCTGAGGCAGAGTTGGCCTTAGGGGCAACATGCCACCAGTAAGGAACTTGGCCCAGGAAGGAACAGGCTATGAGTCAGTTGTCTCACTGAGGAGCCTGTTCCCACAGCTGATAGAGGACAGGACCTAGAAAGTCCAGTCTTGGGGTCAGTGCACTGCAAAGGCAATGGCAAAGCTGACACTGAGATCCTCGAGTGCAGGTACGGGGCTCTGAACAAAGTCCCAGCTCAAAGGCACTAGCTTCCAGGCTGTATAACCCTCAGCAAAATTTCCTGCTTAAAAAGGAGACAAAGACAATAAAGAGATGCTGTGAATGAGAAAAGCTAGAGACACCCCAAGTGGGGAAGGAAAGGATGTTTCAGGCTTGGGTGTGAGCACCTGGGAGGCATCGTTGCCAGCACACAGGTATCCACAGCTCAAAGCACACAGATGCCAAACGACTATCACATTGGCATGACTGATTCAGCTGAGGTGGAGGTCTGAGCAGGTTTTTCCTCCCGGAGAGGGCTGTCTGAGGCTGTCAGTGAGATGCCTTGGCACATGGGACTGCAGGGAGATGCTCGTGCAGCACCACTTCTGCAGATAGACTGGGCTTTGGCAGGCAGAGCTGCCATCCAAGTGCCTCCTGGGAGGGCAAACATCATGGCTTGCTCCCTGGCTTAACACCTCCAGCCTCAGAGTACCTTATAGCTATCCCAAGGACAGGAAGAATGAGTCGGGGAAAAGTTAGAGCTATCTGATGCGCGGAGGTGAGTTGGTATTTAAAGGGTGCAAGACAAGAGAGTTTGGTTGTGTCTCTGTACAGCTACACATTTAAAGTGCAGTGTAGAATGGCAAGCAGCAATGACAGATAATAGTCTACAATTTCTAGATGTTTTGTTCGCCCTAATTCCTTCTTCAGGCAATTAATTCATAAAAAAATTTTTAATCAGACATGAAGAGAAGGCTGCCTCTGAACAGCACACTTAGTGCTCTGCATATGAATTAATGTTTTTTGCGTGTTTTGTTTTTTTTTTTTTTTTTTTGGTTTGTTTTTTTTACTCCTTGGCTTATAATTAAAATTTCAAGATTGGCTAATAGTTCAGAGAACTGGAATGTTAAGGCCTGTATTTGCCCACAGATGATGCAGGGCATAGGCAAATGTCTCAGCTCCACAGCATTGATGAGGCTCAGCCCTGACCTGAAGATACCCAGCCAGAAGGGATGAGAAGGTAGTTTCCCCTTCATCAATTCCTTAGGGGCTGCTTAGATCTCCACAGTAATGACAAGCTCTGATTTCACCATCTGTCTCCTAGGAACTGACCAAGACCCTCTCAAGATTATCAAGTGAAGAAGTTGTGATGAAGCAGTCTGTGGCTAAGTCTAGCAGTCTGGCCTTTGTAGGTCTCTGAAATGGGGAGAAGTCCTACGTGCACAGACAGGAGAAATCCCTTAATGAGGGCTCTGCACATACTTGCACCAGCTCCCTAAGGATACTACATTGTAATTACAGACCTGACGCTGTCATTCTAAGAACATGGTTAAAATCTGCATACAATCCAAATTAGCAACGGTGACATATTTCTCAAGGGATGAGACATCAGTTGATTAGAGCAGTGGCACCAGTGATGGCATTTAACAGAACTAGCCAAAGCATTTGGTAGCACAGCACTACTGAGAACAGTGGACTTACATGAAGTGTGAATTGTCAGCTTGTTCAGAGCACGCTGTCTGAACCTACTGTAGGCACTAACACCTGAAAATACTGCACGTGTGCAGTATGCTGAGTAAATGCACAGTATGTTGAGTGCATGATAATTTTATGATTCTCACCCTGAGACTGCAAAAGCTGGATGTTTAGGGGGAGACTCACATGGCCAAGTTCATTGAGGATACGGTATGGGATGAGAGCAGTGCTAAAAAGAGCTAGTCATGTTTTGATTTGAAGCTGCTCTTCAGTTTTCTAACATTAGAAATTTGTAAAGGTAGCACATTTCTTACCTGTTAGAGAAAGAGCCCCGAAGTCTGAGGGATCTGAGTAATTAGTTTTGCATGGTGCCAAGAATTTAAGAGAAATGCTGTCTGGGATCTGTCAAATACAGCACTAGTGCAGTGTTTTACTGAAATGGAAACAGTTAACTCCTTGCCACAAATCTTGGAGAAAGACTGATGAGAGAAGAAACCAGCTGTTTCTCTATTGTCAGAAGGAAATTTCGCTAACTCAACAACTCCACTTTGAGGCCAAGCGATGCCAGGCCTGGTTGTGCATGCAGAGAAAGCAGCCTTTCCCCTCCCTTGTATAGCCCAGGCAGCTCAGCAGACCCTCTTCTCAGCAGCAGCTCCTTCTCCAGGCACCACAAAGTCTGAAGAAAGCAAAGACAAGAGCAAGCAAAGTGAACTCACTTCACCCCTTCTCTGGCAGTAGCACACAAGGCAAGTGCCAGGCTGAGCCCTGCAAAGAAGGGCAACCACAGAGGCACCACTGCATGCTGACCTTGCCACAGTAGGTGCTGTGTGCTGAGGTGGCTACAACTCTGCCAGAGGCATAACACCATGTGCCTTTTGATCAGCTGTGACAGAACGTTTCTTCTTTTCTCTCTAAGCAGAGGCTGGCAAGACATAAAATGTTTTCTGAAATGTGTTTTGAGTGCAGATGTACAAAGGTGTCCCAGAAGTGTGCAGTCTCACTACCATGAGTGGGGGTGTGCCAGAGCAGGCTGTGTGGGGCAGGGAGAAACTGCTGGTGCAAGGGTGGGGAGCAGAGTGAGGCAGCAGCCCTGGAAGCGGACTCATGCTCCCAATTAGAAGAGTGGTGTTTACTGTTTACAGAGCTGCTCTGCAGCCCCTGCTCTACTATCCCTGCGCTCCCCTTGTCTGTCATTTTGAAGGGATCTCTGAAACACCTCCAGTTAGCCAGGAGGGAAGAGGACTGCAGGAAGACTTAGTGGAACCATTTCTTGCTTAGTGAGAGGAAGTGCCAGAGTACAGGTGTTGCTGGATGTGGAAGAGGGAAGATTGTTCTGATTCAATCCAGGAGGGGGCTGATGGTGAGGAAGAAAACAGCAACAGGTACCAACTCTCAGTCCATCCCTTTGCCATCAAGAGCTGCACAAAGCAGCTATGTAAAAGAGCTCCTGCCACAGCAGTACCACCAAACATGGCCAGGAAGGTCAGGGAGAGAAGGAGCAGTGCTTGCCACAGACACCTGGCTTTGACCCTAATTCCCGCTTCACAGAAGGTGCAGCAGCAACTGAGTTGCCTTGCATGCTGTCACCCTCCCCATCAGGGGTATAGTGTATTGCTGCTGAGAGGACTAAGTGGCAACATTTCCCAGAGGGAAGCCTGGCCTGGGCTGTTCTTCCAGGGTTCTGCTCCTCCTGACTGTGCTGAGAGGCAGAGTAAAATCTGACCTTCTTACTGCATGACTGGTGATTGCACTTTGTTCCCTGGTCAGTTGCCTACCTGTGGACAACTTGGCTTCAGGGGTCATCACATCCCAGTGACACAAAGTACAGGCACATACCAAGCACCCTTACAGCATCCCTGGGGAAGTGCCACTCTAAACTTGGAGAGCCTCGTCCACAAATGTTTCTTTTATTTGTGCTTTACGCTTCTGCTTAAAACTGATGTTAACACAGATTCAGGACTTTGCAAACTTGGGAAAGCAGCCTGTATACACTTGGGTGCTCCCAGCTGGAGGGTGTGAACAGGTAGCTTTCATGTCAGCCCTGCTACTGAACAAGGTGTCACAGAGATGGGGACAGCACAGGTCATTCAAAACCCAGCCATGCAGAGAGTACACTCAGCAGGCTCCACGTAGAGAGATGCTGTAGTCCTTACCTAGAGGAATGTGTAAATTCAGCAGCAGTGCCTAACCTTTTTAAAACACTGTTGAGAGAGATACACATTAAGAACCTTCCCCTAACAGGTGGCAAACTGGCCCTCCTAGAGCATTGGATTGACACATAATGTGTGTAACATTTGCACTGTGCCCGTGCGAACTGCAGTTCAGTCACAGACAAACTGAAACAATGGGAGAGTTGGTCCTTCTGGAGCCTTCTCCTCATATCAGGTTGGAATAAGGAAGCTATTTGGGAGGTGTTCAAGCCAGGGTCACTGTCCTGGCAAAGCACGTACTGACAGTGGGATGTGGGCTAAGCATCCCTACTCTAAGAGACCACCACCATGCAACAGCCCAGCTGTGCTCCCTCTGTTCCCTGGCAGTGCAGGGGCAATGAGAAATGAAGAGCATTGCTATCTCTGTGCTTAGTACCATGAGTAGGAAGGGGGACAGGTAGCAGTGTTTGTTGATGACTCACATGACATGTATACCCAGTAAATATCAAGGCAGGCAGAATGTAGATGTACATACAGCTCACAGCAGTACAGAAGTGTCTGACCCATTTTGGATTTCTGCCATCTACTGCCTAGTGTATTCTTCTGCAATCACAATACAGGCTTCTGATTAAAGAGAGCATTTCCAACACCTAAATAAATAGCCTTTCTCATAACAGCACATCTGAACAATATAAGTGCTAAAGGAAGATCTGAAAATACGAATGGGAGAATTGTTACATGCAGAGTTGTGACCTTGAAAAAACAGCACTCTTCAGCTGTCGCTCATTAGACAGTTCACACAATGAATAAGAACTGAACCCTCCTGAGGCCTGATTCAACCCCCCTTTTATTCAAAGGCCATACTTTCTCTGACTTAAAATCTGAATTGGACGCAAAGCCAGTACATTGCATCCTGCTTAAAGGAGAACAAATAAATTGGCTGAACTTTAGCTCAGCTATCAGAGCAACTGAAGGGCACTGCAGCACAGTACAGTAGCTCTACTGGACAAGAGGGAACAGAACTGCTGCTAACATGCTTAAAATGAGTCACTTCCTATTGTAAAATGAATGCTTTTTCTTTAAGGAAAGAAGAATCATTATGAAAAATAATAGATTCATTACAGTGTTCCTGCACAGAAACAGGGATGGCAAGGCATGCACACAGTAGCAATTTGGTTTGGTCAGTATGTCTGGAGACTGTGGCCACTAAAGCATTGCAGCCTGAAAGGCTGAATCCATGCAAATACAGAAGAGGTCTTGATGGTGACTCTCCAAACAGCGCTACAGAGTACAACTGCTAACTTTGGTTTTCCTCTGCCACATTAGTAGGAAACAACACTGTCAGGGCTGTAATGATAACGAGGTGCAATATTTGGGAGGCTCAGTGGACGATGAAGTGCACAACCTTGCATGGCAGACTGCTAGAATGGATTGAGAAGGAAAAACTCCAAAGGAGATTTTTCCTTGAAATGACAATGACACAAAAGAGAGAGCACAGCCAGTTTTCACGGTAGGTGGGTAATGCAGAGTCCCCAGTTGTTAAGAAGTCAAGCCATTCAGAAGCACTAGGCAGTCTAATATCCTGCTGTTCTTCAACCACCCCCTTACTTGGTTCCTCCTCTTTCTGCTCCCCTCCATAAAGTGGGGGTGAATCAGCAGAAACAAGCAGCAGGAGAAGGCCTTCATCCGCATACGTCAACACAATTTGCTGTAGGCAAACAAACAACAAGGAGATGGCCTGCCGTGGTGTGCTTTCTGCTTTCACACGCCAAGTGCAAAGCAATCCCTGGCCACAAAATCTTTTGCCTTCTGTTTCAGGTGGTCTTTTTGAGCCTTAAACCTCTTTTCGCGTTAACAGCAACAGAAAAGGAAACAAAGCGAAAATTAACCCCTTGATCACAGGAGACCTTGCACACAATTTCATTTTCATTCCACAGAATGAATATGTATGTAAGGGACCTAAATCCCCATGTCCAGAGTGCTCTTGGTGCCAGTGACCTGATGGCAGATGATGTTGGGTTACCCCGGAGGACAGCAGTATGGTTGTGCAAAGGGAAAGAAGTAGAGGCAACCAAACAGGACCAAGATTAGAAGTGTGGCTGACCCATGGAAGAGGAGAAAGGCATACATATTGAAACACTGAACACATCTTCACTGAAATTGTTCTTCTACCACCTGAAACAGAGAATCCCTGGAATGTACAGTCATTTAACTTCTCCATCTTTCTATCATAAGGTGTATTGATTGCATGGATGGGTGCATTAAAGGTTGCTTTTTGTTTCAAGATAAATTACCTGTGAGTCACATCAGACTAAAATATTTCACAAACATTTGTTAATTCCAGGTGTGCTTTCTTCACTGACCAGACTGGCACCCCAAAGAGTGATCCATTTAGTGCAGAGGCAGTATAGTCTCTGTGGGGGAAATGAAGCCAAACTGCAGTGGTTTTACATAGTCTGTAATTTCCTGCATATTATGTAAAATTAGGATAGTCTCTGAGAAAGCTTGGCCATGGGGTTTGTAAGCATGAGCTCCTATTGCATTAGCTAATGCTTTAGCAAGACATAAAAACTTTGGGTTTTAGCAAAACCACAGTCAACGGTAAAATCCTCTTAATTATTTATGTAAGGAACTCATGCCAGTGCCCTTATGAAATCACGTCCTGCCTCCATCCTAGTAGTCCCATCACATACCTTTGGCACCTGCCTCAGTGCTTTGGCATTTGATATCAAATGGATAGGATAGTTTTGTGATCCTCGAGCTCAAGTTACTCAGCTTGAGACCTCTTAAACTTCGCTGACAGCCCACATCTGGAAGCCACAGACACCTGCCAAATGAGACACCCGAATTACCCTGAAAATCTCCGTCTGTCCAGATATACTGCATGAATAATCAAATCCCTTTTATGATTTCTGCATTATTTTGCAGATTGCTTTTTCTCCTCCCAGCACTGATTTCCATTAGAAAGCTTTACTGCTCTTGTAGCAAAACACGAGGCTAGATTTTGGGATGTGCGTTTTAGACATTTTTATCCTCATGTAGGTGCCTCTAAGAAAGGCTTCAGGGGGAGCAGCCAAGAATTATTAGAGGCTTTCTGCACTGTAGGCCCAGCTCAGGAAAGGTGGATGGGGAGGGTGAAGACAGCAAGAGGAGAACCAGATCCCTGTCACATTAACATATGTGTGTCACCCGTGAGTGCATACTGGGCCTCCCTGCATCTTAGCCTAGTATTCCTTCTGGGCTGTTCTCATATTGTAAAAATAGCCCTATTCTATAAAAGCCAGGGGAAAAAAGCCTACTCTCACAGTCTAGGAAAGACAAAAGCAATGCAATTACTCCTGTCTGCCAGACAAGTTATTGCACTTAAGCCTGAGCAGTTGGCAAGGCTCAAAATGAAGAGCCGGCCACTGGCATCTCCACACCATTACCACGTCTGTGCCCTGCAACAGTGAGGACATGCTTTTGGCTGCAATGAAATACTTCTCTGGCCTCTGCAACCAGCCAATGCCAGCCCTGGAGCAGAGTATCCCATTCACAGCATCCTTCCCCAGAGCCACCTCAGCTAATAAATGCTGTCACTGAGAAAAATGGCCCCATAGGAATCTGGCCTCTGACAGCAGCTCGTTCATTCACCTGCACCACGTAAGCGCAAGGCCATGCTGCATTTTTTCTGGCAGTCACTAACCCTGTCTCCTGTGTACGGAGGGGCCATTGGATTATCCTGGGCAGGAGCTTGATCATCCTCTACCTCTAAGCTGACTTCTGCCATCAGAGCTGCTGTGGTCTGTCCCTGCACATGGGATTTCTCAGCACAAGCCACACAAGAGCCTTCCTACAAGATGTGAAGCCTCCTGCGGTGGCCTGTGCTGCATCCATGTCCGCTGTAGCTTTTGTGATGCTCATTTTTTTGGCTCAGACCCCTCTCCATCCCCTGAGATAAAAAGCAGGGACTGGCAGAAGGCACTGAGGGCCCTTCCCTCCACAGGGTGAGTGGGTATATGCTGTTCAGTGGTGCTCAGACAACAAATACATCAATTTATTTTAAAAGTCAGTCCTCACAGGAAGTGTCATGGAAGCAAAACCTTGCATTGCACCAATTACATTCTATAAAGCGTCTTCTTACGCTTTGCAATAGTTTAAGGGAAGATCTCAGGATATGATAAAAAAAAAAAGAACAACAAATTGCATTAGCCTTGAGCAGGCACCATTCCTGAAGGTGGTCTCCACCTGCTGTACACCCCCATAGCAGCTGTAAGGGAATAACATGGAATTATCTTCTTTAATGACAAATAGCAGCCAGAGGTCATTTTAAAAGGCCGTATAACCAGCTGAAGCCAACATCGTTAGTAAACACATGTTTACTTTGCCACTGCATTTTTATATTTTTTGAAGAAATTTCTATTATATAGCCTCCATCAGAAGTCACCCACTGCTCCAGAGAGCTTCCACATAAGGTAAAGGCTGAACACCATCCTCATCTTCAGTCTGGTAACTCCTGGCGAATGTCTGTGTTAGTAACCGTGGTCAGATTTCATGCTGGACATGGTACCTGTTTACATTTTAATATTGCCTCTAGCTTAGAAGAAATCATATATTCCCATTAAACCAAAACACCACTTTTTTTCCCCATATATTTTCATCATATTGTACTTAGAATCGTAAGTTTCTAAGTCTAAGAAGGTGGTGTTACTAACATATTTTTTAAAGCAATTTAAACTTCCCGTTCATAACCCATCTCTCCCTGCCGATCAGATGACTAATGCAAGGCCTGCAGAGTAGTTTCACACATTACACAATAATTTGTAGGCATCCTAGCAACAACTGTATGCGGTAAAAGGTGTCCATTATATCCAGTGACCTAATGTTTATCAGACTCAGTAAGCGACACTCAGGGCTACTTCATTTAGGTAGGCTGATGCTGAACTACCGAACCACACAGCTGGCCTTATTCCCAACACAGCGGTGCTACCACTTGTGTTCTGAAGGCTATTTCACTGGGCATGCTGCTGTGTACGGGTAAAATGCTCTCAATAAAAGTAAAAAACACCAAAACCAAAGCCTACAAACACACCTATTTCTTCTTCAGACAGATAACAGTTGCTACTGCTTAAGCTCACACATGGTGATAAGTCAGTGGAAGGAGCTCTGCAAATCCCCTGCAAAGACCATGGTTAGACACTATTTGAGCTATGGCTGTAATCCAGAAAACAAGCAGCTAGGGAAAACTGTGCCTTTATATGACAGGCATTTCTTTGAGGAGGCAGAGGAGACTTCCAGGGCACTACAGACAAGGCATCATGGCTTCTGTATGGGAAACGAACCCAAAACCAGATAAGAACCAAAGTTACTCCTAAAGGATCCTTCTCAGGTAGGCAGGACTTCCAATTGCATGAAGTTCAGTGCTACAATTTGTATTCAAGTATTCAATATTCAAATGTTCAATTTGATATTGTAATCAATATCAAATATTGATATATTTTATTCAATATATCAAGTCAGAGGAGGTGTCACAGGAGAGATCTAAGTGTCACATGAAAAAGTCTGGCTGAGTTAGTATGTTGCCATATTTTGATGCTGTCGCAAAGGCATCCTCATGACTGAAGGGAAAGAATCGAGACGCTACCATGTCTTACAGTTGCTTCCATCATCTGCTAGGGGCATCTCAAGGCTTCAGCCAGATAGTCGCTAATCAAGCTCTGGTTCTCAAACAGATATTTATAACTTCAGAACGCTGCACTGCAGAGAGCAATGCTGGCATAAATTCCCATCTGTCATCCCCTAATCAACTCCCAACACAGTGATCAATCTTTTTCAAATTCATATTATTTTAATTATTTAGTATCTAGAAAAGATTGCAAGAAATGAGCAGTATACTGTCCAGGACCCAGCAGCTGTACCTCCACATACATCACAGTAGAGACAAGTATTTTTGTATCACCATCTCTGCCACAGTCCTCATCACTATAACAGTGCAAGAATTAGAGGAAAAAAAAAAGGTTAAAATGTGATCTCAGATGCTCTTCCATCCCCTTTCACCCACAGTAGGTAATTCTGGCCCACAGGATGGCTTGAAGGGCACCGAGTAGGCACCCAGGAGTCATCAAGATGATGGCAGGACGACACTGATACTGACATTGAGCAGTGTTCTGACCCACTTCCCATTTTATTCAGCTTTCAATAGTGTTTGAGGACAAACCAAGTTACAGCTTAACACTAGCTAGGAAATGGGTGAAGAACTAAAACTTATCTATAGCTCATCTTTGCTTCCCCTATACAGCCTGCAGGAGGAAAAACACGTGAAAATCCTGTGCTGAGACACTGTGAAATTGGCAAGTTCTTGTTGCACCCCAGTATATATCTGTCTTCACAAAGTAAATGATATTACTATACTTCATGTCATCCAGCCAGAAAAAGCCCTAATGTTATCCCAGTGAAAGCATTTCCAATAAAAGATACCATAACCCTTGCAGAAAAATTGGTTAGAGCTTGCATGTACTTTGTCAGATCAATTTTCTAATCCGGCTCACCAAGCAAAGCTCGCTGGCATTAGACGAATAACCTGCATTTCGGTACACGCTCTTACTGCTGTTGCTGGGAACCCTGAGAAGGGTGGAGGGAGGGAGCATGGACAAAATGACTGCTCAGAAATCTGGTCCTGTAGAAAAACAGGAGGGGAGGACCAAACAGTGGGACCCTCAAAATGGGCAAAAGGGATGGGAAGCAGCCCTGCTGTGCCTGGATGTGGTGCGACTTTCATCATCCCTGCAGGAGCTCCTCTGACAGTCAGGCTGGAGTTACCAGAAGTGACCAATATCCTTAAGCATCCCCCTTGCTGCACAGTGGCTCCAGCTGCTGCTAATGGATTGAGTCAAATACAGAGGATTTAAAGAAAAGATGAACCTCATGGGTCTCATCCAACATCTGTGAAGCTGAGCCACTCAGCCTGGCTGGCTAAAACCAACAGTGGCTGCACAGTCATGATAAACACTCCAGCTTGAGGATTTCCTTGACAGTACATCACTCACTGTACATCTAGGGCTCATCAGCAGGCACAGCAGCATCATGGCGTAAGCAAGTAAGTGAAAAATGACACAGCAGTTCTGACTATATCACCCCCCATCTCCCGTGTCTGCTCTGAGCTGAAATCAATGCAGCTGCATTCCTGTTAATGGAGAGCAGAATTGGAAAAAATCCCCTGAAGGTGATTTCAGACAATACCACTGGAAACATCATGGTTTTTTATTATTGTTATTTAGGGAAGGACTCAGTTGATTGTCATGTTTGGTTTAGTTTTCTTCCAAGATACAAAATTAATATATTAATACAAAAATAGGTGACACTTAACGAGGGCTATTACTCAAGATCATTCACTCTGCTGCAGTTCATTTCCCCAGTGGCAGAAACCTGCTCCCAGACAAGCAGGCTTGGAAAGCATTTATGAAGGAGAATGTTTTCTCCAGTGCCGAGGAAAATAGTTAAAAAACCTGAGTGCTTTCAGTAGTAGGATGTATGTCCTAGGTCATCGTTACCTTAATGTCAACGACTTCCTTCGTCTCCGATTTAGAGGAATCCTTACAATTACTGTTGATTTGTTTTGGGAAAATCCATCAAAGCTGGCAGAAGTGTTTGAAGCCCTGAATGCATAGAAGAGGTGATTTATAGAACACTTATGAAAATGCCAAATACAAACATTTGGCAGTCTCTTATACAGTAAAACAGATCTCTGATTTTTAAGCACTACTTCAGGTATTGAAGCCAAGTGATATAAGCTTCTGATGGGAACAATCTGGCCAGTCTCATTCCAGCCATACCGCTAGCAAGAACAGTAGGATATTTTTTCCTGGTTTAAGACTACAGGGTAAGTTCTGGCAAACATGAGCAAGTAGTTCAAGTTCAAGTCTGGCTACACCTTAGTGCTCGAGGAAAGCCCTCAAGGGCTGTTTTAACTATGGTGGGGAGCTCTGCCTGGCCAGGGGCTGTAGGACTGAGCCCTTGCTATAGCATCCCTTATAGCACTGGTCAGGCAGCCACTAAAGTCTATCTTTAAGTTGAATCCCTGCTTTAGAAGACTGAAGTAAACCAGACAGTGAAATAGCAACGACAAGACACTTGAGCACTTCACCACAATATTATTTAAGTGTTGTGCAATAAATTTTGGCATGGTTTAGGTATATATCTTAAGATATATACACTTGGGCAAGAGAAAATTACCTAATCCAGGTGGCTTTGATTTCAGCTCTTTTTAGAGAGTTCAGAACTAAACCAGGCAGGCGCCACAAGCTGGGATGAAGAAAAAAAAAAAATCAAAAAAAATCTCTATCCAAAGCCCACCCCACCCTTCTCATTTGTCACTTATAAGGAAAAAAAAAAATAAATGAAAAAGCAAGTGGGGAATTTTAAGAGAGTGTGGTAGTATTTTTTTTTTCCTCCTGCTGCCCCTGCCTCCCTGCACATAGGCAGGGGTCTCAGGACACCTGGTTCAGGATGCTGCAACCACACCCACAACAGCAGCAGGGCCAACCAGAGGTAGCAAGGGCCATAACTCTACATCTGCTCTGAGGAGATAGCAAAGAGTGCTACCAAACCCTGTGTATCTGGAGTAGAGATCTCCACTTTCTGTCCCTCATCCTGGTCTGTGGGATACAATGGCAGGATATCCCAAAGCTGGGAGCAGGACCACATGCTCCTCTCATTGCAACAGCTTCTTTGAGAGTCCCTCTGAGGGAATGTCCTTTTTTCCTTCTGGTTTCTTGGACTTCAGTAAAGGCAATCATGTTGCCAAGTACTTGAACAGAGCTAATGCTCCAAGCAAGTGCTTAGAAAAGCTAGTGTTACATCTTCATGGCCTAACTCTGTGTTTCTGTCTCTACAGCAAACATCTTGACGGTCATCATCCTTTCTCAGCTCGTGGCTCGCAGACAGAAGTCCTCCTATAATTATCTTCTAGCACTAGCTGCAGCTGACATCCTGGTTCTCTTCTTCATCGTCTTTGTTGACTTCCTCATGGAAGACTTCATCTTAAATAAACAGATGCCTCAGATACTGGACAAAATAATTGAGGTCTTGGAATTTTCTTCCATCCACACCTCCATTTGGATTACGGTTCCACTAACAATTGATAGGTATATAGCTGTGTGCCATCCGCTGAAGTATCACACAGTCTCCTACCCTGCTCGTACTCGAAAAGTCATTGTAAGTGTCTATATCACCTGCTTTTTGACCAGCATCCCCTACTACTGGTGGCCCAACATTTGGATTGAAGACTATATAAGCACATCAATGCATCACGTCCTCATCTGGATCCACTGCTTTACCGTTTACTTGGTGCCCTGCTCCATCTTCTTTATCCTGAATTCCATCATTGTGTACAAGCTGCGGCGAAAGAGCAATTTCCGACTGCGAGGTTACTCCACAGGGAAAACAACAGCCATTTTGTTTACTATAACTTCTATTTTTGCCATACTGTGGGCACCAAGAATAATCATGATACTGTATCACCTCTACGTATCGCCTATAAACAACAGCTGGGTGGTACATATTGCATCGGACATTGCCAATATGCTAGCACTGCTGAACACTGCGATTAATTTCTTCCTCTACTGTTTTATTAGCAAAAGATTTCGCACAATGGCAGCTGCTGCACTGAAAGCCTTCTTTAAGTGTCAGAAGCAACCTGTACAATTCTATACAAACCATAACTTTTCCATAACAAGCAGCCCTTGGATTTCCCCAGCCAACTCTCACTGCATCAAAATGCTTGTTTACCAGTATGATAAGAATGGAAAGCCTATAAAAATATCACCATGAAAAGGGCAATAGTTGGAATTTCTGGGTGCAAGTTCTTTTCAATTGGTTACATCCTCAGGATGTAATTTGCTGAAATAGCTGTTCTGAAGAGGGATCATTTGATTTCATTTCCCTGGGAGACCAAGGGCAGATCAGACTGTTAGGAAGGAATAGGATTTTAGGAGCAAGTGAGAAGGCAAATGCCTCTGTCTCTTACATAGCATTTTGAATATGCTTCAGAGTTCAAGTCTTAGTGTTCAGTCACACAAATGTTTTGTATCCCAGAACCAGTGCAGTCCAAAGTCATTGGAGGGGGGTAAGCCACATCAGTGTTTAATTACAACCTTTTAACACACAACAAAAACCTTACTTGACCATGCAGTTCACTATTGATGGAGCAAACGGATGCTTTCACGTACTGCGGAAGGTGCCATTTCTGGTGTGCGCACTTGCCAAAAAATGATGTGTTTCTGACATGAAATACCACCACACACAGTCTTGCTGTCAGGACCTCGTTGCAGGAGGCAGCCTGCAAGACACAAACTGTGACAAGCCCTTTTTGGCTCACTGGAGCAAGGCTTGAGGACCGATGTAGTACCTGTTGCAGCCTTGGTGTGGAAAGAAATCCTGCAAGCTGCCAATAGTCACATAAGTTGTTATTTAAGAATGCAACCAGGATGGGGGAGCTCAAGGGAGGGAGGGAGGTTTCTAGAGCCAAGAACAAAAGCAGCATCTTTTCCCTGCTATTTCAGTTATGGTTTCTTAAAAGGCCATGTCCTGCCTCATGCAGAGCTCCCACCAAAGCTGCTCCTGCAAGGTTTGGAGTGATCACAGCCTTCAGGTCTCTTCTTAATATTCTCAGTTATCCCTCATGTTCAGGCCTTTAGGGATTAACATAAAACCTCAACCTAAGATTTTCTCCTGAGAGATTATGCCATCTTATTGCAGATTTGCCATTTAATTGCTAAAAATCTATTTGTGGAAGAAATCCATTAAATACCCAGCACTAAAAGCATAGATCAGCTTGGACTAAGGCTTTTAAATATTTACCTTAAAGTAGTTTAGCTTCTCTTCCTTCACACTCAAAACACAGCATCCTAAGCAATGCTGAGTGTAGAAAATGAGAAGAGATTTACAGGAAGGCTGAAAATACATTTCTTTTAACTTCTTTCCTTTTCAGATCTTGGCATGTGGTCTCTCAGAGCCACGTGCCAGAACCTTTTTACTTCTATATTGGGCACTTAATGCAGCCTTACTGAATGTGAGAGCAGACTTCCTTGCATGGTGAACACAAGCACAATGTGGTCAGGGGACACAGCAGCTTCTCAGTAACTGCAGGAGTAGCCTGGTGCTAGCACTGTGTTTGTGCCTGTACCCATCTCCATTGCCAGTGGGGAGTTCATGGTACCTCAGGGACTCACATAGTGAGGTCATCTGAGAAGGGATCTAGTAAATCCCACTTTGGTGGGATCTAAGGACTGAAAGCACCCCTCTAAAACCCATGGATTTCTCAGCTTTGGTCTATTTCTCCTAAGAAGCACTGAGTCTACAAAGTCTTGCTGAGTACAACAGCCTGGTTCCCTTCTGCCACAAAGGTTGCTTTTGCAAAGACTCATATTGGTGTTCTGCAAGAGCAAAACCTATGCCAACCCTGAGCATGTCTTCATTCCCCAGGAAGAAGCAGCAGCAGAAGGCACAAGCCATTAAGACTGGGACCCCAGGCAAAGGCTGGCTCTTGCATGGAGGGGTTTTCTCAGGAGAGATCGAGGCTACTCAGGTTGGTCAGGGGTACAGAGATGGGATACCCAGCACCTTGGGGAACACATACCTCCCAGTCCTCTCCCACTGGCAACACAGTTGGGAGAGCTGCTCAGCACTCCTCCATGAGGTGCTGGAGCACCCCAGGGAACATGCTGGTTAGACCAAGAAGAGGGACATGTCTAGGGAGGGGGGGAGCTAAGCCTTTCTCATCCTCCCCCACCAGGAGGATGCTATCCTCCTGAATCTTCCCAAATTCAATAAGAAACAAGGAGCCCTCTCATCCTGTAGGCTGTTTGTCCCTGTGATCTCAACAAAACTTCACACTTCCTTGCAATAAAAAAAGCTTAAGAGGGATGGTCAGCCTTGCTGTATTTGTCATGACAAGGTTAAAATTATCACTTTACCAGTGTTGTATAGAAATTCAGTTTTATGGCCATGCTTTCTAGCCTCCTCTCAGAAACCTCTCTCTGGGCTTTGTCGGTTGATAGTAACCAAAGTTACCTTATGAAAAAGGTACTGTATGTTTCACTTTGGGAAAACACTGTATTTATAACATTTTTATTCTAAACTTATGAGGAATGCTTGTCTGAGTTACATGTGAATGAGTCTGAAGTGCAATATCTATATAGATAAGTGGTTCATTTTTGAGAATGTATCTACTGAAAAAACCTATTTATACAAGAAATTCACTATTCTATTTAATATAATAGTAACCTTACAGAAAATAGGGAATGTTTAGGGCTTTTATTTATTAAACAAATTCCATGAAGTGCATGGCATATGCTGCCATTCACATGGTGTAATTTATTAGTTTTTGTAACATGTTTATCCTAAGTAGCAGTATCATCTGACTTTTCCTGTCCTGACAATGTACTTTTGTAAATTACCATATTTAAAGCCAAAATATTTCTGCATTAATATTTCATTTCCCACTAAAAATAACGCATCAAACTGTTGTAACTTCATTTGAAAAAGTTGCAATCCTTTTCCATATCATTTTAGAAATGACAAGGTGCAATTTTCATGTACAGTGGATTGGTCACTTCATTTCTGACAATTTAGGGCTTTAAGAGCTTACTTCCAAAGCCCCTCAAAGTCAAAGGGAAGGCTGCTTGTGGTTTTTGTGGTTGGTTTTTCCAATCCACATCAGTTTAGGAGGGCTTTAGGTCAAGCTGCATCTCAACAGACATTTGAAGCCTTCTTAGAGTCCCGTCTGGATAACAGAGCCTTGACTTTTTAGTCTGCCATATGGGAGCTGCTGTTGATAATACTTGCCTTATTTTTGGTTGTGTGAAGCATCTTGCAATGACTGTTGCTAACTAGCCAATGTCTTGCTGTATTATTCGTACCTCCTAATTTTCCAATAGTAAAAACTTAACCAAGCACATATAACATCATTATTTAGGGAAGAATTATCCTGGAGACAAAACCATCTTTGTTGTGGAGATAGTCTTTTGTACTCTGTTTAATTTATATTTCCAAATATCTACAATTAGAAAAAATAAGCTGTGAATGGACAGTTTTACAATTACTTATAGGTATATGTCCTTGAAGACCACAGCTAGGAACAAAACACTTTTTAGATGAGTTGCTGGTATATAAAATTATGGGACCTATCACCTATTTACATTGTGAATATTGATATTTTCATAAGTAGACAATATATTGTGTTTGACAGACTTGTTTGTATTATAATAAATGATGGGATGGTGCATATCTTATTGCTGTGTTTGGAGCTATTGTTTCGACTTGGCCTCAGGGGACTGCACATGGAGGAAGACAAACATTTCTTCAAACGAAAAATACACTATGCAGAATTCATACCCTCATCAAATGTAAAAATTTGTAGGATCAAGCTCCTAGCTTCTCTGGAGAAGTAACAGGACATTAGAATAATATTTTAAAACTGTTAAAACTAAGCAGAGAGTGAGTAGAGAAGGAACTGATCAGAAAAGCCCAGTGTCTTAGAGATTAGGAAATGTGGGGTTAAGTGCATAAGAGGAGAGGGCAATCCAGGTAGTGCCTGACCCGCCTGTCAGAGCTCCCTGCTGTCAACGGCTTGGGAACAGATTTTAAAGGACAGCAAAGAGACAAGTCAGGGAAAAGGGCACTGCTGGAAGGGGCAGAGTCAGATTTGATGGAGCTTATCAGAGCTGCTCCTTGAAGAGGGAGCCTGGGATCTGCCTGTCTCAGTACTTTCATTAACAGCCGCGGTGTGAGAAGTACTGATGAAGTGTACAGATTATTAGAAAAGGCACTGTGCTGCCTGCAGAGGACTGAAGGAAAGGCATTTTATGTAAGAACCAGATGACCTTGAAGATTCAAATTATAAAAAAGGGATGAATTCAACAGTAATAAAGACAAGGCTCTCCACTTGTCTGCCTGTAACAAAACATTTGCTATAAAACCTCAGCAGTCAGAAACAACCAAGAACCCAGTTGTGCCAGCTGGGCTTGAATGACCAGTCACCAGCAGAAAGCAGCTGAGAAAAATCCCAGAATTTAATCACAGACATTTCTAAAGAGACAGAATAGTATTAACTGCATTTTAGAAAACTTCATGTGCCATATGCCTATGTATCTATATCTTTCTATGTATATCTAAAGGGATAAATAGCAATACAGAAGAACTTGATAAAGTTCTGGAACAAGAGTAAGTGGTACTTTCCTTGAGTAAATTTGTCCTGGAAGTTAGAAGACAGTCTCTAACTACCAAAGCAGGGACCCTCAGCAAAATGCTTTCCATAATCCCAGATCTTCCTACTGGTTTTAAATGGAGCTCAGTGGGTTCATGGACAGGATTCTGAGATGAGTCAGGCAGCAGGATGAAATGGGACTGTGCATCCTCAGAGCTGGCAGTCCCACAATCCCAATCTGCACCAGCCCCCTGCACTTCCTAGGCAGCTCAGCAGGTTCCTAACTCAGCTTGAGGGACAGCAGAGGTGTCCCCTGAGTCCAGTCCCCCGACTGGGACTGCTTCAAGGGGCATGGCCAGCACAAGAGCCATGGCAGCCACTAGCTGTTCAAAGCGATTCCTGGGAGCAGCCACAATTAACTCAGCAGCACTTGCTGAGAATGCTACACACAGGGGACTGCTGCTAATGCATTCCCCATTGAACTCACACTGACTTCTGCCTCAGCTGTTCAGTTCTTTAAAAACCTCTTTAAACCCACCAAGCAGAGTAGAATAAAAAGCAGCCTCACACAGTCTTGAACTGTTAAATAATGATCCCACTATTAGGAGGCTGGGGCTGGATTTGCAAGATCTGCCTTTCTGACAGCATGCAATTAATTCCCAGGAGTTGCCAGACACAACAAGGGGGTTGAAAGGCTCCAGCCTTTTGTAATAAATAAGCATCACAAATGAATTTACTATTAGCTTGCTACAGTGGACCAGAGACATAAATATTTATTACAATTACAAAATTGTGTAAAAAAATTTTAAAAAGGCTCATGTTTTCCTGCCTTAGCAACAGGCTATTGGTCCTATTTCTCACTCAGCACCTTCTTTTAGCAGACTAAATGGACAAGATAAACCATGAGCAAAAGTAGGATATCGAATATTATATTCAGAAGATTAATTTGCTGAAATACAGTGTATCAAAGACCTTTAGCTAACCACCACACTTCATGTTGGCTGATGCTGTACAGCAGCATAATTCAACAGCCCCTGGCTTGAGGACTTTGCAAGGACTTGGGGTGTCCAGGCAGACAACCTAGTGCTCCGTGAAGTCCATTGGTGTTGCTGGTGCCAGATTGCTACGCCCGAATTGCAACACATTGGGTGCAGATTAGCCTTGAAAATGGGTCATAGGAAATGCAATAAAATACATGGAACAGATGGAGAGGGGCACCCTATGATGCTGTCCTCACCACGGCAAGGAGAGACACCCCAGGCCAGGTCCTGCTGCTGGAGCCCAACTCCTAATGGGGCAGTGATGCCTGGGTACAGGCACAGCACTGCAGATGAACAACGGCCTTCACATACTCAAAAAGCACCAAAAGGTTAGTGTCACAGGATGGATCAGTTTCTAGTGGTTTGAAACATCAGTGGCTCCCACCTGTGTGGTGTCACAGCATAGAAAGGCAGCCCAGCCATGGGAGAAACACCCGATGACCTTGCCATCCCAATCTGCCTCACAGGCAGGTTTCACCTTGCAAGATGGAGATGCCTGTCATGCAGACAGCTCACCAACAGCCACTCACCCTGACCAGCAGAGGCAAATTCATCTCAGCTGCTGGACTCACCCAAAGCACAGCACAGGAGTGTCACGGGCCACTGCCTTCATCGTATAAGTGAGGACAAACAAGCCCTGCCTCCACCAGCCATGCTGCTCACTTGGAAAAGGGCTTGGAAAAAGGGTACAGAATTTAAATGAGTTGAGACTTTTCCCTGTTGGATTTTAAGAGAGTTTGCAGCCCAGCCTCAGGACAGAGAGACTTTCCAACAAGATTAGAGACATTCAACCTTGTGAATTAAATATCACTATAAAGCTGGTGACAGGTGGTGGTTTCCTGTAGTACCTTCCTAGTCACTTGTCACAGTCATCTCTCTAAATAACTGATTCTTCTGGACTGAGCTCTTACAGTTTTCTGTCCCACAGGTACAGACCTTCTGCACTGCTGTGTTTCTGTGATAAAGTAAAAGTCTGAATCTGAGATGTTGTGTTCATGAAGAAATCCATCAAAGTCTCTGATTAATACGTCTCAGTTATTGAGGTACTTGGGACAACACATGGCACTAACATCACACAAGGATGCAGCCAAATCAATTCATTAATTTTACCAAATGTAGCTTAAATTAACCTTTGAACAGAGATCAGTTTTCCTGATTTCCTTCTATATGTTTTTAAGGGACACCCCCCCCTTCCTAAATCCTTTAATGAAGAAAAAGAACATGCATTGTGGAGCTTTTCCTTCTTTTTATTTCTTCCATCTACTTAGGAGATCCACATAAAGCTACCTAACCGAACTGTAGGCAGTTTCAAGACAGGGATAATTATGCCAAATAACACAGGAGTAGTAGCAGAAGGATCACTCGTATTACCTAACTATTTAATTCTATCACTGGGGGGCTCAGCTGAAAAAGAAACAACCCAACCTTCCATGTCATGCTATGAATCCTAAACAGGTCCTACTGAACATGGGCCAAAAAATGTTAGCTAAATGCTTTGCTTGTGTTTAAGACAAGAAGTTCACACTGGTGATGTTGAACTATAATGTGCAAAATGCCCTAGCTCCCCTGGCAGCTCCTGGTCTCTGAGCTATCAGCCTGATCCTGCCCTGTGTTGGCCCTTGGGCTCATCCACAGCCACCAGCTCTCCAGTCCTCCTCTCCCCCTCACCTCCACAGCCCCAGCATCTCCCGCTTGCATCCCCTTTCCCTTCTTAACCTGTCCCCCTACTGGGAGCCAGGCAGGGCTGCTCTGTTGGTGTGGAGCTGATGGGCTTGTACACAGCAGGTTCCCCTCTCCAGCCACTGCCTGGCAGGGACACTACACGAGTTTGCTATGTCACATGTTTTCATATCGGGGGAAATGGGGGAGTCTGGTGATGCTACCAGCAAACCCCTGTCACTGAACTGGAAAGTACAGAGTCCTCAGGTGCAGAAGCCAAGACCAGAACATGCTACTATTTTTATTTTAAATTGTAGATGTCAAATGAATCACATTGTCTGAATCTTTCTGATCTAAGTGGTCTCTTTAAAATAGCATCTGTTGTTTTTTATCACAAGTATTATTATAAGTTATGTGGGGAAAAATTATCTGAAAGCTGCTTTATAGATTACAGCTGGCTCAGCTTAGAAGAGCACAGACTAAGAGAACCAAAGTACTTCTCATAGATTTTGCTCCTGATACACCCTGATAGATAAAAGTGTTTGAAATGAGAGTCCCCCTGGGTGCCCAGCACAGCCCACACACTCCCAGTGAAGCAGAGGTGGTTCCTCCCCTTCCAATGTTCTGCACACCAGTGGCGTGAACAAGAAGCCCTGTGCCCAACTGTGATACCATGAATCCGACTGAGCTGACAAACACACACAACTACAAGTCATCCAAACTATCTTCTAAAGCTGTGCGCATCCCAGAGGATCTCCAGCACACATCTGGCCACAGCTGGCTGCTTAATCAGCTGCCTGCAGGAAGAGCCACATGCATAATAAACCAGTTCTCATTTAAGCCCATAGTGCACTGGTGTGACCTTTTCCAGGAGCGCGTATGTGTAAACTCCAGCAATCAACAGCCCAGCAGCTGCGTGCGGGAAGGCTCGTGCCTGACAATTCACCACTCGCAGCTGAGCCCAGCGCACACCGAAGAGAAGCACAGCACTTTGTGGTTGTGTCTATGAGCACCAAGAGGATAGTAGCACCCACGGGGTGAAGAAGAGGATAGACATCTGTAGACTGGCTGAAGAAGAGCCCTGCTTAACATGCAAAACCACCACACCGTGTGAGCAACTGCACCAGTGATTCAGAGGGGAGAATGAATAGGGAAGGGATGAAAATTGTAGTTTAATTATACTAGGAATTATTGAAGTGAGGAAAACAGAAACAACCCAGAGGAATCCACAGGCAGAAAAGACAGTGGCTGTTTTGCTAAGCTGTCACCTAAACCAGGAGTATGTTGGTAAAAATAAACCTAAACCTCAAAAGCATCAGCAGGTCTCTGGAGGAAGGAATCCAAGAGGCACAAAGGGAAGAATTGGGCCACCACAAAATTACAGAATCATTTAGATTGGAAGAGTTCCTTAATATCAGAGTCCAGCTGTAGTCCAAAGCAGCAGAAAGGCCAATATACCTCTGGATCACCAGCTCTGAGGGGTCTTACCAGATTATCACAGACACCAAGGGTGATGCAGACCATGCAGAAGGAGCTCTCTTTCAGGGGAAAGAGATAACCTGCCTCAGCCAGAGAAGGGCTTGGGCAGTCTTTTCTTAACCAGGGCCAGAGCAGGCAGGAGAAAAGCACCACAAAGGCAAGTGCTGCTTCCATGTTGTATTTGGTTTGTGTGGCAAGGTTTTGGTAGCAGGGGGACTACAGCGGAGGTTTCTGTGAGAAGCTGCTGGAAGCTTCCCCTGTGTCCAACAGAGCCAGTGATGGGCTGCTGGCCAAGGCTAAGCCCATCAGTGATGGTGGTAGTTCCTCTGGGATAACATATTTAAGAAAAGGCGGGGGGAAGCTGTGCAACATTCATTATAAGGCTCTGCGTATAATTACAGACATTAACTGCATCACTCAAGAGAGAAACTAGCACTTGTTAGTAACCTCCCCATGTCAGCCAAATGGTAAAATTATTGCCTCGCATCAAGCTGATGCTCTGCAAAGTACCTCCTCAAGCACAGATTTGGCCACAATCTAGCAGGTAAAGGCAATGGCAGAGATGACAACTAATCAGTGTTGCTAATGTACATTACACAAAAACCAAACCATTCTCCACTCGGGCCTCTCTGCAGTAGTTATCCTCCTGAACTCCATAAAGCAGCAAAGGATAAATATCATGTAGACTCCTTTCCATACACACACACTCCTTCCCTTTTTTTTTTTTGTTTTACAGCTAAGTTTGTCATCTTTTCTCTGTCTGTTAAGGTCTTTGGGAGATAGGTGAGGAAAAGTTGTTTTTCTCTTCAGTGAGTTCTCTCTAGCTTTGCCCATTTAGAGAGGTAATTGATTCATATTAGGGAGAGAAAGCTCCAGATGGTGGAAGATGCTGCCCACCAGCAACCTGACTGTGCTCCCCTTCAGCAACACACAACCCACCTGCAGAGACCCAGGATAAGGTTTATGAACACCAAGAAACCACTGGGCTCTGCTCCCATCAGAACTGTGGCTAAGCCCTGAGAGAGCTCTGTGGGGCTATCGTTGAAGTACATCCCCATGGTTTTGAAACCAGTCCCCTTCCCAGGTCATCTCTGGACTCCCTCATCAGATGAGCGCAGTTGTGCAGGACAGTTTGTTGCCCTGTGCAGGTGAGAACCACTGGGCAAAGCAGTGTACTTAAACACCCACCACAAAGTCAAGCTTAGCAGCAGATACCCTTGCTTTCAGATACCACTGCAAATTGAAAACTCTAGACATTTTCCTCCCAAGCAAGTTTTAGACACTGGAACATCAGCAGAAGGTTTAATCTGCACCACGTGTCCAGGGTTTAAAACAAACAACAAACAAAACCACAAAGCAAGACTCAAAGTGGGTGAGATTGCCTCCTCTCATGTTCAAAGAGGGTGGAAATGATGCTGACTCAACAAAGATTTGCTTCTGAGCCTGGATGTGAAGGTGCTTCACTTCACCAAAATCATTCATAAACCTAACTGCAAAGGGAAATTGCTTCTCCAGCCCCACTCATGCTTGGGTGCCTCTGAGAGATGGGTCACATATAATGGCTACACTGAGGGACAGCTAGAGAATTTTAATACTTCTTTCATGCCAAAAAGTATATAAAAAATTCATATAATGGATTGTCTCCCCTATCTGCTCTTTACAGATTGCTCACCTCAGGTTCATCAGCTTCTGATATCCATGCCCCTGTCCTACCACATCAGAGCTTTCAGTCTGTGGACACAGACTGAAAAAAACCTTTATTTGAGAATCAGCACATGCACCCGCATAACCTACAAAATGCAGTGGGTCCAGACCTGATCCAACTGTCTGGGTTCTCCTTTAACAGGACCCTCGAGCACAAAGATGCAGGGACCAGCCATGAACTGCTGCAAGGCCACCTCATACCAAGGAGATGACTGCAGACTTGATTTCATAGCAGCCACTGAACAACAGACATTGATACAAGACCTTGCAGAAAAAAGACAAACTACTCCTTACCCTACATGTTTCAGGAGAAAAGGCAGTGTGTTTATATTGATTATTTTTAATGTCTGCTCAAATCTGAGTTTCTATGCTTGTAAGGGAGCCAGGACTGTACCAAACTGTCACTAAGAAAAGATCTTCTATGTTGAATATATTCAGGTGAATAAATGCTTTCCAAAGATGAACTTGGAAGTTGAACTTGAAAAAAAAAAAGTTCTTTTCCTACTTATGTTCTAGCATTTACAATGTCTGATATCAGGTTTTAAAGCTTTAAATGTTCCAGGAGATTAAAATATTAACTACTAAATACATTCAGCAAAAAAAATACCCCCCATCTTCACATGTTCACAAGAGACTGAGCATTTAAAATCTACATTGTGCACATTTTCTAATCATTTTCTGGAAAACAAACTAATACATTTGAGTTAGAAGTCTTTGCTGTTCTTTCCTTTGTCTATTTATCTAACAGACAAAGCTCCGTGTGCAGCCAGTTTTTACCATTCCTCCTCTTCCGGTTATTAGACCTTATTCTTAGCTCTTAAGATGCACACCTCCTCCTATGGCCAGACTGGAACCACAGTGTGTTTCCTGCCCATCCATTTCTCTAATGTACTCATGGTTCATAAAATGGAACACAGACCCCTTTCTTGTTAATCAACAGCTTGTGGCAGTGGGTACTAGAAAGGGAAAAAACCAGCTTTTGCATTCTTACAGAAGATATTCTGACCTTGTCCTTAGGAGCCAATTTGTATATCCAGCGCTCCCACAAGTGTCTACCACACTTATTCGAAGCCACACCAGCCTTTTGTAACAAGTGGTTCAATTGACTCAACACAAATATTGTGGGCCATGAGTCTGGAAATCTCAAACACAGCCCTCACATTCTGGGGAAAGCAGGTGGAGAAATGAATGTTGCTGTGGGTTCTCAACCTGACGTACCAGCCTCTTGATGGCTATAAGTGCCACCACCAACCTTGCCTCCCAGCAAAGCCATTTCCTGCACCTGCAAAACCCCATCTCCTCAGTCAGCACTAGCACATTCCCATCAGCCACACAACGCTCACTGATGAAGTTTGTGACACAGTTCAGACACACAGGGGCTTGGAAATGCAAGCTGCTCATGTCTGGTGAGCTCCCAGCTAAGCAATGGAAGATCTGAATACCTATCCATCAGAACTGTATTTCAGAGGCTGCTCATCTGGATCAGCCTTTTAAATCACATTGTCATCACCAAGATATCTCAATTTCACAGTTCCTAAACCTAACCTTTTCTGATGTAAATAAAGAACCAGGAACTGAAGGCTGCATTAGTACAGAGTCAGACACAGACACGCCGGTATCTGCAGGCACATGAACACTTTGCCAATACAGTTTTTAATGAGCTGTGCACACTACTAATGTTCACCGGCCAGGCTGGGCTCTCAGCAGCTACAGAGATTTGCTTCAAGACCTGGGGTTAGGATAGACAGCTGTTTTCCAGGACTGTGGGGATACTCCCCAGGAGCACTGCTTTGTTGTTTTTTTAAAATAAATGCTTTGTAAACTGCACTGATGCAGGAGCACCTCTGCTACAAGGATAGGTTGAGGGAGCTGGGATTGTTCAGCCTGGAGAAGAAAGAGTCTGGCGAGGACCTTATTACTGCCTTCCAATATCTGAAGGGAACCTACAGGACGGCTGGAGAGTGACTCTTCACAAGAATGTCCAGTGATAGGACAAGGGGAAATGGTTTGAAACTGAGGGAAAAATCCAAGGAAAAAGTTCTTCAGTATAAAGTTGGTGAGACTCTGGAATAGATTGCCCAGAGAAATTGTGGATGCCCCCTCCCTGAAGGTATTCAAGGCCAGGTTGGATGAGGCCTTGAGCAATTTAGTTTAGTTGAGAGGCATCCCTGCCCATGGCGGGGAAGTTGGATTAGATGATCTGAGGTCCCTTCCAACCCAAGCCATTCTATGAAATCACTTTTATAGTCCCAAGAAGAGTCTGTGCTGGCATATCTTGCAGCACAGCACAAGGTGACAGATCCACAAGTAAACACAGGACATCTCAGCCACCCATCACCAGAGCAGTGACAACTGATGGCAGCTCTGACTGGATTCTGTCCCAGACCTGGCAGCTCACCCAGCTCTTGGGACAGTCAGATAATCACATAGTCACACATAACGACATGTTATGATAACTCCACTCTCCTGGGAATAGCCACAGCTAGAGCAGATATTCCCCCACATATGCATTTGACAGCTACCTGCCTGAAGTACATTGCACATGCAGAAGTTTACCACTATGCTTTACGTATGCGTGTGTACTTATACATTTGAAAAGTTGTGTTGCCGAGTGCACTGACAGTGACAGCTGCAGTAATGAAGTCCAACACAAGACAAGTCACGTTGCAGATCTGATCCTCCACATGGCTGTTAGAGCCAAGTGCTCCAGAGAGCCTCCAGATGGTACTCCTGGCACTGTTTTATTTTATTTGCCAGGGCCATCCCAGAAAACAGTATGCAGGCATTGAGTTCATAAAACTAGCTGCTAGGCATGAAGGGTTAACAGCTCATCTAGAAAGATTAATTTATGCTCAAAACCCATTCTGTTGTCACTTACTGAGAGAAAAAAAGTTAAGCACTGTAAAATGGGCAGCAATAATTGCATTTCCTTAAGGACGTGTCTGGCAGGAGGTCACTGTCTGTTCCATGAAGTACGTGACCATGATACTGTCATTTTGACAGCATCAATGTATGTAGTCATTAATCTTACAAGTTAAAACCCCATAAATCTCTGTTAAACCCACTGTCATTGATTAGGAATTACATTACCACAATACACAGAAGCCTTTTAATTTTGTTTTTCCTCCCAAATGAATAAACATGTTTGTTCAGTTTATGTTCTCCTATGCTGCAGTGATAAGGGGCAAAGACATTTCATGGCTATACATTATGGTTTTGGAACAAAATCATATCCAAGAAGCTTGGCGGGGGGGGGCTGAAGAAAAATATTTTTCCAAGGGATGTAATTTAGCCCAACTACTTAGTCTCACTTTTAAAGAGTATCAAATGCTAAGGCAGAATTTGTCAAACCTAGACTCTTATAAATCTGGTTTATATAAACCCAGTAAATAATAAATAAGCAGGTCTCCTCATGAGAAAGATAAGCACATATTGGATCTTTACCTGCTTGCCTATTTTTAATACTCTTAGCTATTGGAAATATTCCAGATTGATCAGTTATCCAATGAATCAACCTTTCAAGGCAACATAGATAATAACTCCTCATTAATTGAAGAATGATTCAATTCACACAAATTACTGTAAAATCCACTGCTTTCTACTGAATTTTGACATCTGAGTGCTGCTCTGAAATGTAAAAGCAGATGTAAACTTCAGCATATAGATAATTCCATTAGGGTCCATAGTTCAACCCCTGCAGTTTTGGTGTGCTCAGGTCATCAATTCATCTTGTTCAAGTGTGGGAGAAGAGAGGGAGGGAAGCAACACAGACTTTTTGATAACGAACTATAAAATTGGGAACTGCTCTTCAGATTTAACAATGTGCCAGGTACACATACAAGAAAACTAAAAGAAAAACAAGTAAAAGGACTCATTGACAAGAGCTTTCTAGATAATGTTTTTTGTGAGCAGCCAGTGTGTACAAGAATGGGAGAGTGATCACTCAGGGGTACACTCCCAAAGCAAAGCCAGCATCCCAGCTGCATTCTAGTAGTTCCAGCAGAAAATAAAAAGGGTTCAGGGACAAACTCGTTCAGCTCTTCTACCTTCTTCACTGATCCTTTATCACAATGTCCATCTCCTTTAGCTACCCATTGCTTCAAACGAGGGGAAAAGAGTTTGCTTGTCAGAGTTTGGATACAAGCACTCAATGGAGGGTAATTAAATATAGCATATGTTCTCTTTTAAAAGTTGTTTACAGCTGGAAGATCAAATGGCTTTCTCAGACTTTGATCTTGATATTTCTCCTTAAAAAAACTCCACACAAACAAGTTCAATGGACCCTAGTCACAACATCTCAGGGATGATGTTGATTGGATGCAGTTCCCCTGAACAGAGCTGCACATCTTCAGATGGGGAAACAAAGTCAGTTATTCCAGTGTGTATGGGAACATATTACCAGTTAAACTAAAAAGGAGTGGAAGTTCAGGGTGCAAACCCCCAAAAGGTAGCTTAGGAGGTGAAGTGTTGGCTGACCTGGGAAAGGACCAACTACACCATCATCACTACAACTGCCATTTAGTGCGGTAGCACTTTTTCTTCCTTTTTTAAAAGAAAAGACATTAGACATTTTGTGTGGGTAATCTTTTATTGGCACAAATTGGCCTTATGTAAGAATTTTATAATTTTTTTTTTACACAGTTACCATCAGGAAGTTTTTCCTGATTTTCTGGCTAAGCTCTTGCTCTAAGGACGCAAGGCAGGTTGTGCAACCTGAACAGTCCCCAGCACTCAGCCCAGCCAAAGGAAACTAGGGGAGAGTGACAAGAGTCAACAATTTAATTTGTCTGAGGGCTAGAAAGTCAGAGACTTGTACAAGATCCTCTGAACACCAAGTGGCCTTAATAAACAGCCCCCTTCAGAATCATTACAGCTGAATCTTGCTTTTTGCTGTATTACACAGGCACCGGGAGTCACTTAGGAGCTTGCCAACTCTCAAATTGGCCAGCAAGCCAAAGTCAATCCAATTGGAATTGGAATAGAAACATTTGCAGAGTGAAGTGGACCATGCAAGATCAATAGTATAGATCCTTGGACAAGGGAAAATTACTGTGTCTGAAGAAGAGAACAAATGAGAAAAGAAGTCCCAAATCAATTACTGCCAGGATCTGGGGAAAAATGAAATGGAACATGGAATAGCAAAATGGTAGCTGTGTATGTGTGAAATGAGTACACATGGCTTAAAAAACATATAATCACTATTTACATGCAGAAGAAACTCCTGCTCCGTATTCACAGAGCTCCTTTCATGGCTGTACATGTGTGTAAAGAGGATACATGTATTAGAGTCAAAGGGAAAACAGTAAAAACCATTATAAAATATGGGAAGGTTTATTCTTTCAAATGCACCTTTGCAAAGATCATAGAATGACTAACACCTGAGCAGTCACCTTGAAGAGAAGCACTATCACCATTTGCTGAGTCTGCTTCAAATGCATAAAAATTGCAACTCCATGATGAAGCCAGACAGTTTTCCAGGGATATACACACATTCAAGATAACCCCTTACCTTATGATTTATAGTGCTTAAGGTGATATTGACTGTCATGGATTCAAGTCTACAGAATCAAATTTCAATAGTTTGCCTTTCAAATCACCTAATGATGACATGTCTTTGATGTGAGGGAAATTCCATTTTGAACACTGTTCACTTTAGACCACAAAAGAAATAGGCATTTTATGGCCTACTGCAATGGGTTCAGCATTTTTTCTATAGGTATCATCTCAGAGACACCTGCCCTTTCAGTCATAGCAACAAGCAAAGTGTTTCATTTGCTCTCACTGTGCTTGAGTTATATTTACTGAAGCGATGAGGTATCTTATCAAAGGTTTCAATATGGTTTGTAAGGGACCTTGGCAAGCTAATGTTTTGCCAGTGACTAAAGCCAGAGTTTCTTTCTGTTTATGGATTGGTCAGTGGCTAAAGATAATTCCTCTATGAAGCTTAGGTTGCCAAAGACCCCTTCATTTCTAAGTCACCAGACTAATCTTGCTGTCTTTCTATAGCCAGATTTCCAATGATTAAATCTTCAAGAAATCTCATGAAACATTTCTTCCTGTTCAGACAATTCCCAGATCACCCGTGTGCCAAATCAAAGTCTCTGCAATCCTGTTTACATTGGAGTGCACATTACAAGCCAACAGCTATCAGCTGGCACAGCCTGCACTGCACACAGCATACCCCTTGTGTTTTCTTGTAATATTCACTGAGGCAACAGGATTAATGGATGCTTTCCCCACACCAAATATGATTTCCACGCACAAGGCGCATGATTAGTGAGCATTCTGGTAATGTCCATTCATCATCAGTAGTGTCAGTGCGGAGATGAGCATCCTTCTTCAAACACACTCCCTGAAACCATAGCAGCATCAGCAAGACCATGTGGTTTTGTCCATAGTCATTTGCAGAGTCATATCATTTACATAAAGTTCAAAAATTTCAGCACATTTTTATATAACAGGATTTATTAGAGCATAAAGTTGCTACTAAACAAATCTCAATGTAGTAAAAGTTGGAACTAATGGGTGCTTCTGAAATAAGCGTACCAACTACTAAGTTACCCTGTGTACAGCCAACTAACAATAAAGATGGGGTTGAGATATGAGACACCAGGCAATTTGCTGGCACAAATCACAGCAGCTCTGTGGAAGAAGCTCTAATGCAGCTAATTAAAGACAATTGAACATTTGAACCAAAACTTGTGTCTAGGGGCATCTTTCAAAGCTGGGGAAAGACTCCCGGTGAAAATAAGAACTAATGCTATTTTAGAATGACAAAAAAATTATTTCAGCACAGCAGCCCATGTAAAAGTTGTATAACATTGCATTCTTGTATGTGTCTCAGTGCTGATGTGATGTTAATATAATTACTTGGACAAATAAGGACTAATTTAAGTCCCTGAAAACAGAAAGAAATCAGGCTGAAGCCTTAATTAACTAGTACAAGTTACCTGTAATGGATATCCTGCCCTGAAGAAGGTGCAGTGTCCCTACAACATGATTTAGGACCTCTCCAGCAGTGTCAGTAGCTCCTGTGCTCTCAGAGCAAGCACGGTACCTCCTGAGCTGAGAACCCTTCCAGGGAGGACAACATCAGCCTCTCCTGTCCTAGGAGCGGACAGGACACTGCCAAGACAGTGCTAGGAAACGTAAGTAAGACTTCTCTAACATGCACCATTTTCCAGAATAGTCTGGGGTCACATCCACACCCCCCTCAAACTTAGAACCACTCCATGCACTCCCCAGAGGTGCAGCCAGCTGGGCACATTGCTGCCTCAGGGCTCCTCAGGGTGGAAGCAGCACTGGGACACTGAGAATTTACAGCATGCACCTTGTTCTGTCTCAGAAATAATGTGGAAAGGTGATGGGGAGTCGGACAGCCTGGCTGGTCGAGGAAGAGGTGGTAAGGAGCAGTGCCAGTGAAGGTAAGAAGCCAGTGACAAAACCAAGGCTTCCGAGCCTTCAGTCCACCCCATATCAAGGGAAGAGATGGATGCAGGGACAAGCTTGCAAGTTTACTACATCATTTTTGGTGACATGGATTTAGTTTAAAACACACATCTCAATGCCCCCTTACCAAAAACTGAACCTGAGAGCCTTAATCCCACTGCCTCCCACCCAGGGCTCCTTCCTTACCCTGCAGACCTACACCCTACCTTGGGAGTCTCTCAGCCAGCACAGTCTGCAGCGTGTATTTTACTGTGACACGTTCCTACTCTAATCCTGACTTATACTAATGTTGTTCTGGAATTGATTATTAGGACAAACTGCTTATTGGTGTCTCTCCAAATCAATATTTCACTGTCTTCAAACCACTCAATTGTCCTTCCCCAGAGCAAAAACCCATGTGAAGTGCCCAGTAACTTTAGCAGGAATTCAGTAAAGGCCATCAATGCAGATTCTCCAACCCAGTCAGTCAATCAATCTTTATGGATTTCAGAGGAGTTGCACTGATTAGTGCTAGCTGAAGATTGACCTGCATCTTTACCCAGTAGGAATCTAAAGCAGCTTTTTTATTTCTTCCACATCACCTGTAAAGCAAGATCTGGTGACATCTGCAGTGAGCAAGTCTGCAACATTTCATTAAGAGTAGTTAACAGCCCACACAGCAGCAAATCACCACTAATGTCTGATTCTCACACCACACTGGGCTGTAAAACAAAAGCACCTCTTAAGAATTGCATTCAAAAAATGCAGCTGGTACTTCAGCTGTGTCCACAAAGGTCAACTCAATATTGCCTCCAAATCTTTCCTCACCTCCCCTTCAAGGTAGCTTTTTTGAACAGGCACCCCTTCTTAGCACAGAGGCTGCAGTATGGTGGTAGTCATGCAGGTGGGACAGGGGAGTATTTCCCACCTCAATGCGTGGGTTGGAAAGCCTGTGGCTTTATAGGTATTTCCACTCCACACCAGTGCCTGCAGTGGGTAAGAGGTACCAAGAAGCTCTGGGCTCCTGCATCCTTGTGCCATCACATGGAGCAGGAAAAAAACCTGTAACTCTGCCTTTACCACTTTTGCTTAAAATGTGTAAAAGGCAATCTCTTGTCTACTCAAAACAGATATTTGTGGGATTAAATAAAAAGGTTAAACAACGACCTAAAGGTAATTTGGGCAGAAAAATAGAAAAGGCAGGAGGACATTATTTTTCTTTTGCTCTGGCAAGTCTTGTCTTTGAGCAGTTATGTTGGCAGACAGCACATAAAACCTCTGTCATGGCCAGATGATTTCCAGCAAACTGGACCCTGGCACTTTGAGCTTTAAGCTAGGAATATGTATATCCTTTCTCCACTGTAGTTCTCTGTGGATTTTATAGCTGTAGAGACTGACTGAGAAAGCCTAAGGATTTGTGGGCTTCTGTTGACAGCTTTGATGCATTTAATTCCTTTTTCTCAGGTTGTCAAAATGACTTGAGAATTTGGGGAAATGGACACAATTATTGCTTCCTATCCAAAAGGTAACAGCTATGGGAAAGCCAAGTACCCCATCAGAGCTGGCAAAGGGTGGCCAAGAGAGCCAGCCTGCACAAGTCCTGGGCTGCAGTTACTGGTGTCAGCCCCTCTAATATTCACTATCCACTTCTACCTGTGACTACACCATACCATGGGACACCTTCCCACACAGTGTCACCTCACTACTGATCTTCAGCAGCAATGCCAGGTCTATCTTCAAAGGAGACCATCCATCCCATTACCCCCACAGGGGTTTAAAGACAGCCTAAGACACCCCACAGAAGAGGGAAACTATCAAAAATCAAGCAGACCTGCCACCACTGAACAGCCATTACACCTTTCTGCATCACCTCAAGCTGTCTGCAGCCACACCAACCCTCTGCAAAAGGTCTCTTGACCCAAGATACAAACATTTCCTAGGATTCTTCAACAGGCAAAGCAATAGTCTATCTATAGGCAGGCCCTCCCAGCCCACAGCTTCACCCAAAGGAGCAGAGATAGTCAGTCCTGCTAGGCCAGTTTAATGTATAGAAGCAATATTCAGTCACTAAGTCAAAACTTCCAGAGTCCATCACTCCCATCTGGCTAAAGCATTATTTTACAAGCTGAGCACTCATCATGGCAATAAACCAAACCTCTCCCCAACAAAAGTGCAGAAGGAGCTGTATCCTCCAGTGGAGGTTTGCAACCAGGCAGGTTTTCAATTGGGTGGAAAGGGCAGAATCCACAAAATGGTTAAACATCTGGCAGGTGCTCACCCACTTGCGTGTGATTCCCTGCAGATGGCCAGCTTTTAGCCATGACTCATTCTGAAGCCAGGAGACCAGCTTTGTCTCATCAGCTGACACTTAGACAATACTGAAACACACTTGAGCTTATTTTCTCTCTTACTGTGCATCATTAGATATCCTTAGGAGCATTCATACTTTTAAAAAGTTAATTGCAAAAGGGACAACTATACTGGAAGGTGACTGGTGTACCCAGCTGCAGCACTAGCGCAGCTCACCTCCTCACATCTGTACTGTCATCTGATTGTGCCCATACACCAAAGTTGTCCCTGGCCTCACTTTAAAAAAAAAGCTCATTTTAGGCCAAACCTGCCTGCATGCTGAACACCACTATTACAGGTCAGAGTGAGGCGCCCCTTTTAGTTTATTAAGAGCTATAGATGAAACAGCAGAAGGCCTCCTCAGCAGCAGGTGCAAACAAAACATTGCTGCATGCAGGACAAGCCTTTCAGCCTGATGTGGGCACCAGCAGAGCAAATTAAGGGTTCAGGCTGCATCCGCTTTGTACCCCAGCCACATGCACACAGCACTGGACAGGAGAGCTGGATTCAAGTTAAATCAGGACCTCCAAAGCCTCCACAATGCTTTTGAACATAGTAAATACTCAGAGCAGCACTTGACTGCTCTGTCTCCAAAATAACAAGAGGCATCACAAACCTCTCTGCAGTTCTGTGTTTGCTCCTGAGCACAGACTGCACTGGAGCACTCCCTGTACTGCGTTAGCACTCACAGTATTTGCCTTTAGCACCCTAGCTTGTCTTAAACTACACTGGCTGTGCCTCCATCTGTCTAGCTGTCTTGTTACATATCCTTCTGTTTACACACAAGCTCTTAGCTCTTCGTGGTGCTTTGTGCTGTCTCTGCAGAGCCTCGTCCCTGGGGATTGAGGCATACCAGACAAACTGCTCTTGGTTTATATTATCTCTCCTTTTTGCACTCAGTATCATGCACTGTGCTATCATCTACAAAGACTTATTCAAGATGAGATGCTCTCATCACACTAAATGTGCAACAACATAGCAGTATTTCCCACTCTGGGTTTGAACCAGACCCAAGATTTTAACTTCAGGCAAAACTACCACAGCAAGAGCTCAAACAGTCCAGAAGAATGATCCTGAGTGCCCCTATTGCATTGACAGACAAGGGCTGACTGCTGGAGGCAAGAGGACAGCCTTGCTCTCCTGTCTTTGTCAAGGCTGGCAGAAGCTTCACAGCTAGGTAAGTTTGCTATTCACCTGACTGCCACACCTCCCACAGAAACGAGCATCACCAGTGGAGACCTGGCTCTACACAAACCCTGTTTCCTCCCTTTGACAAAAGCAATGGGATTTGCTGCGCAAGCGCACTGGCACATCACCACTTACTTCAAAGTGTCTGGACAAAGGGTGCTGAACGATGAAAGCAGCATTTCTAGATGTAGCTGTGGTTAGTATTTTCCTCTCCCTCTTCTCCAAAGACACAAAAGCTGTGACCACTGTGCCCCTGCAGGGTGATCAACCTGGGCAAAGGACAGCAATTTCTCCCTAGTTTTTGTGCTCCAACATTTACAGTCTATAAATGGAATTGATTCATTTGTTCTTCTCCTTCACCAAGCAATGAGATAAGAGCACTGGTCAGTGTCAAGTGCTCCTGAATAACAAATGCAGTTGGCATTGGGATTGCTAAGACTAGTAAAGGATTTGTTCACTTGGCAAGTGTATTATCAATGAGCACAGGTCAAGCTCTGGAAAACACATTTCCAAAGAGGAATGATTTTACTGTTCAAGCCTTATTATTTCTTCATACAGAAATAACCAGAAGATCCTATCAGGAGTCTTCAAAAGCATAGAAGAGGCTCTCAAGCAGTATGTTTTGCTTTAAAAAACAGTGTTCCTTGCTTCAGTGTTACTTGCCTTAGAAGGGAAAGCAATAATTAAAGCTTCTCCTAGAGATGCTCTGAGCCTCAGAAGGTGAACTGTAATAAATACCCTGTCAGCAACCTGCCAACACCCCATTCCTCTCCCTGGCAGCCCTGAGAAGGGCTGCACAGCAGAAGCTTGCCTCCCACCAGGGACAGGGAACCAGTGCAGGATCACAAACCCAGTGTTTGTGGCCCATCTGAGATTCGGGTGCTCTCATCTGTGTCAGCCTGTCCTGAAGTTTGGAAGAGATGGGAACCAAGAAAGCACCATGTGGGAAAGAACCGAGTGCTGAGCAGTGCCAGGGATTGCTTTGACAGACTACACTAGCTCAAGCCCATACACAAAGCTAAAGCCTTTGAAGGAAGTCTGTAATGACCAGATTTATGTATTCTTCTCAGCTAGGAAAATATTATAAGGAAAGCAAATATCGTTGTGAGCCCCCACAGTGGCCACAGGCTCTCAAGGGGTATGTGTATTTCCCCAGTGAGCATGAGACACAGCCCTCTCTTTTGTAAGGGACTCTGCTTGGAAACTGCACCCTAAAGCTGTTGCTGGAGAAAGAGGACAGAGCCTACATATTGCAGAGAAGGACTTCTGCTGCTGCTTTTATTGGCTCTAATTCAGTAAAGTCAGCTCTCTTCAGTGAATTACATAGATAAGCACCTAAATACTTTTCCAGTTTAGGTCATTATGAAGAATGCAATTCACCAACAAATGTGGATGAATTGTTCAAGGATCTGTTCTAACCAATATACACAGAGGGTGCTGTGGGTCCTACAGCAAGCTTATTTCTCTCACATACAATGTGACTCATCTTGAAGCCAACTACTTTGGTGTATGTATAATGCTAATAGTTAGGTCAGAAACAAATCAAATTAAAGTCAAACTCCATTTGAATTTTTAGTCTTTATTGTGGTTGTACATTTGCCTTAAAAGGTTTGGTTAAAGTCCCAGGCACCTACTCAATAAATTGGGGCACTTATGGCCTCAAGCTGGTCACCCAAAAAAGTGGGAAGGAAGCCACAAGCACTGCTGCTAAGCAGAGGTCTGGTAAAAAAGCAAATGCTTCCCAGCTCCCTGACTGTAGAGAATTTACTTAAGTACAGTTCCTTATTTTAAATGTGCATTTATTTTAAAATAATTTGGCATTATTTCAGCTATAAACAGCATTCATGTTATGTGCCTTGCTTATTTTGGCCAAACTAGTAAATCTGATAATTCAGGACTGGATATAACCAATTAGATTTACTTTATGATGCACCATAATCTGATCAAGCAGTCTCAAAGGATTTGACTTGTTAGCATTTCAAAAGCATAGGAGATTTTTGAATAATTTATTACACTTCTTTCAAGCTCATCTTTGTTAATTCATTATGTAAAGAGAAAGCAGATGTTTCACAGAGAATTGTGCCATATCCATTTTAACTTGTATTAATGTTTCCAAAGATCCACCTTTGACAGGCAGCTCAGCTGAAAGTAACAGGTACTGAAAAAGATTTAGGAGGACCTGAGCTGGAAAAGCCACAGCCCTTAGCCCCAAAGATATGGGGATTTCACCCACCCTCCCCATTCTCTGAAAGAATTTGTCATTTATTTCTCCCTGTTTTCCTGTCTCTTGCCACTCTTCACCTAAGTTCAGTTTTAACACATCCACTCCTGCTTCTGCTAGAGGCTACAAACATTTATTGCATCAAAACCTCCAGAAAGAGGAACATTAGTTGGATTAAACAAATCCACACAACCACAGTTCAATCAGATAAAGGCATTTCTCACCCTGCCCAGTGATGTGATTTATGAGCTGGCATTTAGTCACCCTATTAAATACCAGACAGCACAGCCTCCTTTCCTACAGGGGCAGTTCTTTCTAGGGAAGCATCTTGCTGACTCTCCTGCATCCCAAGAGGACACCTTCCACAGGTTATTTTTGCTTTATCCTTGTTTTGCTCGGGAATGATTTATTCACCAGAGGTTTGTATCCCTGTGAACAAACTTTTCTGAGTTCCTTGGGAAAAGGGCACATGTTTGTTCTTGATCTCTTTTCTTGAAGCTCAATGCAGGAGGATAATCCCCAAGGGCTGCAAAACAACATCTTTCAGCAAAGGTCCCTCTCCCACTCTTAAGTGAGCATTGGCACCAGAGTGGTCCAGTCCCAAAGATACCATCATATAGAGATGTAAATTGAAGTACAACCTTCTCTTTACTAAGAATGCTTTTATAATCCACACAAATCTGACCAATCACTGCAAAACATTTTTACCTGGATTCCTTTTGCAGCTTAAAGACAGATACAAAGGGTATTTTTGTCTCACTAAACTGCTTTTAAGCACTCTTACCCCAAATGTAACTGCACTTTCATAACAGAGCATTTAATTTTGTAATGACCCTTCACTGGGAGAGTGTGCCCATAGTATCAACCTCCACATACAACTGCATTGTAGCTGCCTATATTTTTTTTATTTTTAATATATACGCGCTGATATTCTGATTTTACTTCAAAGAACCAACTACCTTAGGTAGCACAGCTGGTTCTGCACACACTGAGACCGACCACAAAGTAGGTCTTGGCACAGAAAAAGAGGTCAGCTCCAGGAATCAACCCAATGCGGCTCACAGCATGCTCCTCAGCAAGAGGCACTGTGTCCCACATAGCCAACTGAAATTATGTCATGAAAAGAGGATTAAGAGTCAAATACATTCATATTGGGAATGGATATGACCATCCTTCTGAATACCTGTTCTACTTGAAATGTTTCTTAACAGCAAATTCAGAAGCATTTCTTATGCTAGGAGCCCACTTCAGTCTTGGGGATTTCCTATGGAGCTGAGCTGACAATCGCAGTGTGCAGAGGCACCCTGAAAATACAGAGGTCCAATCATCAAGAAAGACTAACAAGCAGTCTGCTTTCAAGAACAGTGTCTGAAGAGTCCTATCTATCTAGAGTGCTTCTGGTGTTTCCTTACTGCCAGCGTTAGAAGAGACAGCTGCACCAAGAGAGGATTTATGTCCCAGTAACAAGCATTTCAGAACACACAAATCTAACAGGATGTTTCCTCACCTTTGTTGGCTGGCACAAAATAACAGAGAATACCAGATAACACAGGATTTCTGTTCCCATCCTTTGGCCCACCTTAAAAAAAAAGCATCATCAGGTTTTGATATAAACTCAAAAGTTCACCACTAATATATTAACCAAAACAGAGCAAGGTTATTTAATATCTCTGTTTAGATGCCAACTAGTCACCGACTGTGGTCACCTGGAAATCCAGGGCGAAATTCATCTCACCTAACTTAAAGTAGCAAATAGTTATCACAGTCTAAGGAAGGAGTTGCAATTCATACACTTCTCTTGTGATATGATGGATATGGAGATGTTTCTCTCTATTGGCTGTAGGAGTGTAGACCACTACCTTAAACTTTGCAGATGTTTAAGCTTAGGGAGATATGAAACCTACTGTTCTTCAGCTAGAACAGTTCTGCACATTCACACTGCAGTTGTCTGCAAATAGCACTACTGATGCATGCAAGATGGTCTTGTCCACGAGGTCAAAAAAAGAAAAGAAATTACTTGGAGATTTCCTAGAATAAAGAACACTTTCACTGCAAAAGATGTCCAACTATGCCAGGTCGATTTAGACATAACTTGGAGACATTTGCTGGAACTGAAGACTAATTGAAAGCTAAACTGTATTAACAAAAGCTACAGGCATGTAAGTAAGAACTCTGTGACCCAGCAAGCATACTTCATGAATAAGATTACTTCAAGTGAGGTTTGGGCCCATCTGAGGAAGTTCCTGCTGTTTCCAGTACAATACTGTGCTGCCCAACAGTCCTTCATGGGAAAACAGCTATTTAGACATCCTTTGAACCAAGGCTGATAGAAATTCCTATCATAGTTTATGCCAAAAGTCTTCTAAGTCACTGGTAACTTTTGAGTGTCAGCAGTTACAGTTTAGCAACATGGTGAGCATCTGCACCAAGCAAAAAAAAATTCTGTATGCAGGCACATAGAAAGTTGGCATTAATAAGATACTTGTGGCAGTGCTCATGTGAACTATTCTAAAAAAGAAAGCCAATGATAAATCTGAAATGATCCCAAAATTTGATACTATTCCTGAGTAATCAAGATTTTTTTTTATTTTTTTTTTAAACAATAATGAGCTTTGAATTAAGTCATTAACTAGAAAGCAAATTCTGACCCAGGAAGTTGTATTTTATCTTGATTCCATTTTCAAAGCCATCTGGACATAAATCACACAAAATAGTATAAAAAATATACATGGCTATTGCTAATTATGGTATGCTGTGCCATTTCTCCCACCACCTGCTAGAGATGACACAACATTACTCAAGAATAAAGCTTGATGAATAATGTTTAGACCATTTCCTTCAGCTTGCAAATGATCTCTGAGCAGATCCCCCCACCCTCCATTTAACTTGTTATTTAAAATTAGTCACAATGGTTTTGGTGACTAATTCCTGATCCGTAAGTTGTTTATGAGCACTGCATTGTGTTTGAGATTTGTAATTCAAATCTTTGGTGCACAGTTCAGATTAGGCATGTAACTCGACAGTGGTTTTCTCCCTGAGCAGGTAACAACAAGTTCACCACCATAACAGTATGAGTATTTGCATTTGTAGACTCAAAGTTCACTTTCCACCAATACCGTAATGGTTCCTTACAGTTTTCTGCACCTTCATAGACCATTTAAAGAATGCATAAACAGGGTAAACATTAAGGAAGCTTCTGGGTCAGAAGAAATGGTGGGAGGGGTACAGAATTACCCAAGATTACTGCTGGTTTTGAAGCTACTCCAGTAAAGCCAGAAAGCATCAGCTCTTCCTAGCAATGCTTCCAAGAAAGATGTTCACTGCTGGATTAGTGTAATGAGACTTCACAAGCACCTGAAAAAAGACCTTCTGAAAACAACTGTTCTCAGCACTGTTCATCGCAGTCATCTTCCTGCATAGATAAGAATGGCCTCATTAAGAAGGCACTAATCCTGGAGGAAGTCACAAGTGGACTGTTCACTGGATGAGGGCTTCAGCTTCCTCACATCTCCCATCTTTTAACCTCCATTACACACACCAGTTTCATTTTGAAGATGGACAGATTTGAAAGCACAAAATACATAAGCAAGGCCCATTCCATGTGGGAGAAGTGACACAGGAGTATTTCTACAATCCCCCGGCTGTTCAGACCTAAGCTGACATTTTGGGAGAAGGGTAATTGCACTGTTGGTTAAAGGAGATAACACATCCCTCTTGCTCTTTAAGCCCTTTCCAGGGCAGCACAGGAAGTCTCCCAGTTTCCATCCCCATGAGTTCCATCCAGCCCTGCGCAACCAGAACTACAGCCCTCACCTCCCAAGTTCCTAAATTTGACCTTTCTCCACTTCATTTGTTCTTTTTTTAAAAAAATACACTTGCCTCATCTAAATCAGGCTTCCATGGAAGAGGTTCAAGTCAGCACGGCCAGGAGAGCAAAGACTACTGTAGTTTCTGAAATCTCAGACTCATCCCTTGCTAGATGGCAAACTCCTAAGCCATGTTTTTGAGATAGCACGCTCTGTGCCAAGGAGCAGTCAGCACAGGACTTATCTCCAAGGGCAGGATGAGCTGGGAGCCAAGAGTGACCCCAGGACAGCAGTGCCCTCAAGCACCATCATGCAGTCCCACAGGCTCCAAACAGTGAGCAGAACCAGGTGCTGGTATCAGCATCCATCAGCAGTCCCAGAGAGATAGCAATCATCAAATACACTTTGCTAACAATCAGCCCAGCTATGCATCATCAAAGCTTTGAAGCGGAGGCCTTAGAAAGAAAAGATGCCACCCTCTAAGCGCTTTTCCCTGCCAGGCTATCAGCTCTGCCCATGGGCTTCCCAACCATCCTGACTGCATTGTAGAATTTCGCCATTACAAAACCCAGTGTTACAGACCCATTTGTAACTACCAGGAACTCACAAACTTTACATACAGTTTACATACTACTCATTTCCCAGGTACACTCTTAAGGAGGTTTAAACAGAATACAGGCACACTCAGAAGTACTTTCAACCTATCCATATGGAGCAGAAAGCTGGAAGAAAGAAGTGGTCTGTCTGGGACTGGGGAGCTGAACGTGGAGAAGGAGCACAGGCACTGCAAACCATGGGGAGGGTCACACCTGCTGCACCCAGCCTCTACAGGCAGGCACACTACCTTGCAATCAAATATTTCTGGAAACTAGCCGGTAGCTCAAAGTGGATTAAAAAAAAGTAATAACCAGACAGCATCCCCTGGCCTATATTTTGCAGACCTGTAGTACACTCATGAGAAAATAGCGTGCACTTTCAAAACAGAACAGATTGGCTGAACAGTAGAAGAAATCACTTGTGAAGCAGCTGTAGCATCCGCCCCATCACACTGTTAACTACACCTTGTGTAACAACACACTGCACATGAATGCTCCATGCTTTGTAACATCTCAGTCTGTTGATCTTATAGGACTAAGTTTATTTATACAGGATGGCACAAGCAGATCAAAGGTCCCTCCAGAATAAAGCTTATGAATGTGTCGTCATGGAAGTTTGCATGTTCCAAAGTACTTGTGGCAGGGGGACATAATACCTAGGCAGGAGGACATAGAAAGATGTGCCATAACCAATATTAAACTTATTAATTAAACTATCAGAGAAGACAAAGTTTAGTTTTAATTTTCTTCTATTAATTATGATTAAAGTACTTCTCAACTTGCTAGTAGCATTTTCTTCATTAATGCAGTCATTTCTCTCATTATTTTTCACCTGCAAGTCAGCCTCCCTTGCACCAGCATTTGGGCTTGCCATGTAAAAATAAATGAATAAAAAATTGCAACCAAAGCCACCCTTTCCAATGAAAAGTTATCCTGTGATCCTACTCAGAAGGTCAGTTCAGCCATATGTTCCCAGTTTGCAGTTCTTTCATAGGGAGATGAAATGCATGGTCAAATTTCTTATGAGTTAATAGAATTCCACTTTGATGGAAGATTTGACTGATAGAGGGGGAAAAAAAACCCTAAAAGACAGCTTAACACTCCAGTAGCTGCTTCAGATTTACTCACATGTTCTGCCTGTTTCTCAAATATGTAAACTAGTTGTGCACTTGCTAGTTGCTTAAAAAAACCCAGAAAGTTTTGTGTCCTGCTGTTCCTGGGGTGAAGTGCTCAGGTTTCCACCTTTGTGGAGATGTTTTGCAGCAGTGCACTAGATCTTTAGCTATCTGTCACGGTGACTGACACATTTAGACTTCTGGAGCCCAGGGAAGCTTTCAGGATGGTGGCTCCAGAGTGACATTGTCCATCTCATCTGTTAACCCACTCAAAGGGCCTGGCAGAGAGAGCAGAGTATGGTAAGAATACAGCTCTCCTTAAAACAGTGCAGGCTGGGAGTCCTCCAAGCTCATCTCATTAATCCCAAAGTTTTGAGTAGGGGAAATGCCCTAGATCAATGAAAACTGGCTCAAGAGAAGACATGCTGATCTTTTGTCTAGGAAAGAGAACAAGGTAACATGGGACTTACCAAGACTGCCTGCCTAGCCCTCTAGTAGCACAGCAGAAATGGAGGGCACCACGCTAGCTCCTGTTTGATATTACTCACCAGGAAACCCAAAGCTTCTGCCTTCCTTTGCACAACCTCTGTATCCTCAGGTTATAATTTATTGTGTCCTTACCAAGAAAAATTTTCTTTAATGGAGAATAAAAAAAATCATTTTGGAAATAAAATGCTACACCTGGCACAGTTAGGGACTGACAGCACACATTTTACCAGCAGAAGCAAGTGGCTAAAGCAAGGATAACAAATGGGAAAAAACAAAACCCAAAAGGCAGAGGAAGGATCTTGGCACTAGGACTGGGGGCTGTAAATTTGTTTCCTATTGCTGTGTTTAACCCCAAGAGAAAGGTGAAAGTGAAGAACCAGGGCTTGCATGTCTCTGGGGGACTGAGAATAGGTCACAAGCTGTTGCTTCCAGCTAAAGGCTTGCTCTGCAACACCAGGGCAGCAGTCACAGGTTTGACTCCCTGCAGTGCTGAGCGAACAGAAGTAGTCAGGGGGCATTTCTGGTCCCAGCTCAGCTTCTTGCTTAAACTCATGTCACTAACACTGATGTTGTTAGGGAATACTGATACCTGCTCTGTATCTTTCCAGACAGCCCATGTCACCCCCTGCCTGCTCCCACGGGAATAATGACCCAAGCATCAAACTGCTTAAAAACCCCACTGTATTAGCTGAAATCATTAGGGAAGAGCTGGGTTTCAGTTGCTTTTTGATTTCCTTTCCTACTTGTCCCTCCCAACCCATTTTATTGTATTCCATTTTGCTCTATGTTGGTGTGAGCATGTGTTATTTCATTAGCTAGTTTCCATTTCTTTGGGAAAGCTGAGCATTGTGCTGGACTATCTCTCCATTCTCGTGGTCTGTTTCACACAGTAAAACCAGCCAGACGACAAAGCACATGGGTACCATACATCTTGGGCAAAGACATCCTCACGAGGCACAAGGTGAAAGGCTCTGGTCTTCACTACAAATTGCACACTACTGTAAAAAGGGCCTGAGGGGGGAAGGAAAGAGAAGCAGAGACTAATCTAATTTTTTAGACCTTTGCCGCAGCTGCTTAACTATTATTGGCTTGGGAAATTACTGTCAACACGCCCAGCTCTCCAGCCAACTCATTCAGTGACATTACTCCTACTTGCAGTGTTTCTCTCATGAGTTCAGGCAGAAAGTCTGTGCTCAGACCACTGAGCCACACACCTACCACCAGATCTGGCCTGCAATAAAGACTGGTAACTTCAGTGAGCTAAAGGTAGAGCAGAGTATCACTGACTATCAGAAAAGAAAAATTAACGAGTAACTGGCTTAAGAAGAAATCCTTCACCATCCAGAGCCAGTAGCTCAACAGTAACAGCCTAAAGGAGATGCTGTAGTTCAGCACAGGCTGGGCCAGAGCAACACAGGGCATCAGACTAGCTGGCTCTTATGTTCTCAGCAGACCAAAGATCCACCAAGAGTCACAACTGGACCCAATCTTTGTGACACCACCTTTAGCTCCATATATTCCTCCTTTTGTGCCGTGTGAAGCACAAGCCCCTTTCAGCTCATCCTCTGCCAACAGACCCTACCATCAGTTAGTCTTAACCTGCAGAGCCACTGAAACTGATGGGAACACAGTCCTACACAAGAACTATGGCAAGCCTGAGACAAAAAAGTGAAAAATCAGTTCAAGTACTTTGGTTCCAGTTGCCAGAGCAACAAAAGCCCACCTCCTCACCGAGTAGCTTAGGGAACAGAGTTGAAAGCTAGGAGAGAAGGTTAAGTAAAAAGCTGCAGAGAACAGCATTTGAGTTTGGAAAAAAATCAAATGAGGCTGCAGGTCTTTGGCAAAGAATGTCCCAGCTTATCTCTGCCTAAACACACATGTATTGGAGAGAGGAGGGAATGGAAGGAGCAGGAGGTCACAGATCATGCAATAGAAATCCTTGGTGAGGCCAGAAGCCTCATTGATGTCCCTAGCTTCAAGGGCAGCTAACCCACAGGACAGGCAACATTGCAAAGAGATACCTGCAGATCCACCCACTCACATCCACCCTCTGATTCTCCCATCCTATTACCCATCTCTCTTCAGGCTGTAAATGGACACTTCTAAGGAGCTAACACACCACCACACTAGACTGAATATATGCAGATTGTTCCATGTGATGTGAACTAGGAATCCCAAGAATCACATACTAGGCACATGCACACAGGTTGCACACAGAGCGCATACAATACACCGTACACAAAGGAGGTTACATGTCTGCATTTTACCTGCACATCACATCTTAAACTGGAAACAAATTCTCCTGTACCAGAAACACCAACTGTGATCACTCACATGTCCAGGCTATAAAAACAAGGCCTTTCCCTCAAAAGCACATTCTCAGAAACAATCTAATTAAAGTGTCTCATTTCCAAAATAATTGGGTCCACACACACCTTTAAATATGAACCTGGACTTCACCCAGGCTTTATGCAGAGGCTTCTGAAGAGCCAGAAAGTCATGAGAACAATTTGGTCTGAGAGAACAGCCCCAATGCCACAGAAGCATCCCGATTTCATCAGTGCAACTGCCACTCAGTTAAGACCACCAATCTATAAACCACACATCCATGCTCTAAAGACAGTAACAAAGCTGGTAGTGTTTGCAAGCCACAAACATTAAATTGTAAGTATTGCTTATTTAAAACCATCACAAGGTTCTCATTTGAGTGATTAACTACCTGCTCAGTCCCATAATCAAACAAAAAGCCCGGATCTCTGCTGACCCCAAAACACTTAAGACCATAAGTAACACCTAAATAAGAACTGTCCTCCATTTTACTTTCCCATTTTACTTTCCCATATAGCTTTCTCCCCTACACAGCCCCCAGTGCCCCAGTAGGATGACATAAGTCTTTCCAGGCCCTTAAAAGCATTTTCACAAACCTATTTTTAAGTCTAATAAAGTCACCTTGTTAATTGCGTCGTCTTGGCTTCCTTGAATAACCACCACTGAGGATGACTTCACTTCAGGGTGGGATTTGATTGCTTATGTGGATATTCATACAGAAAAAAAATCAGCAGAACAAAACTCCAGGCTGTGTCCTGATGTGTTATTAGACAGGTTAAGATCAGCAAAGATGTATTTCGGGGTTCAGAACTCAGTAAGTAGCTGTGTTGACAAGCAAGGCTAAATAAACAGCACATGCTCAAGGTGATATTGCCAACATGATACCTTAGCCCCCTTACAATCTTTCCTAAAAGCCAGGGAAACACTATGCATGACTCAGGTGCAGGGGTCAAGCATTGTACCCAAGATAATTTTAAGGCACCTCGATCTGGAATTAATACAAGCCAGCCAGAGGAGGAAGGAGCCTGGCTGGCAAAGCCCACCTGGGGAGCACGGCAGGTACCTGACAACTCCTTATGTTGGGCTCTGCTGCTGCAGCCATGCTGCTGACAATCAATTTGTTGGCCCTGACAGAGCCCACTCGGGGAGGGCAGAACAAGCCACACTTGCTCCTCTGATGACAGCCTCAGCAGGTCCCCCAGCAGCACCATTTCTTATTTGCCCTCAGACCTACCAGCCCGATTCATCACATCAGCTCTCCATTCGAGGCAGCTGGACAGGAGACAGTATTAGTTCTGTTTGCTTGTTCTCATCTTTCCTACTCCTCTGGGAAACTTTAACGCCTCCTAACGCTTGCTGTCAGATGTTAAGATAATTAGAGTTATTGTCTATTGCAGCAAAGCACTTTGATTGACATCCTTGTAAGAGCATGTCCTGTGGCAGAGCTGGAGAATAGTGTATAGTGTCATTAGTTTTGAGGCAGGTAGGGGAGGACAGGGATGTTATTCCTCCTTTGGCTTCCCCATTACAGTTCTTATTTAACAGATGACAGTGCATTTTGTTGAGTTTAGCTTTATCTTAAATGGGTCAGACAGTCGCTGACCACTGTTTCTTGATCCATTGTTATGTCCAGAGAGGGAAGAACAAACCCAGGTAAAAGCTTGGTAGGAAGATGCATTTATCACATCTTTTAAAGAAATGGCCCCACCACAAGTTTGAGGAAATGTCACCAGAGCTTTTCCAACTCCAGCCTCAGGAGTTTTGTTAGGTCCTTGCTTCTCAGTCATATTTATTACAAAGCAAGAACAGAAATGAATTGCTTAAAAATACCTTTACACAGGTCAGCATTGCTCCTTCTCCCAGGTTACATCTGAGCTTTCCTGTTCTTTTTCTCTATGAATCTACCTACCAACTAATGTTTTGCTATAGCACAAAACCCCCAAGAATAAAATAAGAACAAGTCCATGGTAATGAGGACTGCTTACATAAGAAAATTCAAGAGAACAAAATTTGCTTTTTCAGCTAAGAAAATAAACTGAAAGTCTACATTTGGAATCAAGGTTTTATACCTCCTATAGTTTAAAAATGTTTAAGGTGATGTGAGATCCCATCAGGTGGTTGTGTTCATCCAGAACAGGCACAATTTTCCTTTACTCTGTTCTTTCTCCTACATGTAGAAAATAAATACCTTTCCCAAAATGCAAAGATGACTTGGAAAGTTTCACCTGAAATGTCCCAGTTCTTGCAAAATTACAACCCAAACCCTACCAAGTAAAGTAGCAAGTGTTTGGTGACCCCATGGAGATCTGTCTTGCAAGAGATGCTATGGCACAAAACATCTCACCCCTGAGCCCAGGATCAGGCTCTGACAGATACCCATCCTGAAAAAGTCACTACCCTACTCTGCTCTGTACTTCCATATGCATTAACAGGAAGACCATACACAGCATCCAACCTCTCTGGATAACTGTTCTAATTTGAACGCACTATCTCCAGCTTGGATGCATTCATTCTAAAGACCTGTCTTAAAAAGCTGCTCTTCTACTGCCTTTCCTCCCACTCACTCAGTACAAGGCTGTGGGAAGTGCATCTCCTAAGTATTTTCCACTTTACCCAAGATACAGAGGAAAAGAGAGATCTCATTTCAAGAGTCATCCTCATCAGCAACAAAAAGGTCTATGTTCAGTGAATATTTACCTTTTATAAAGAAAAAATAATTGGCTGGTCTGTGCTGTGCAGATTAGAGATTTTTCAAAGGTTTAAAACTGAAGCTGGCACAAGTCCAGACACTGTAGTTAAATGCAGGAAGTAGGAAGTACTTTAATAACGGAGGTGTGCTAGTCCATTCCTAATTAACATGATGGGGAATCACACTAGAGCAGGATGACTCTGGGTAGGGAAGACATGTTGTTAGTAGTAAATAAGTATTTAAATTTTATTTGTATTTATATTCTGTCTTGGCATGTCAAAGCACGCCCAGAAAACACAAAGGAATCAGAGTTCATTAACACTCCAGCAGTTTCTGCACTCCCAATTTTCTCCTATTCTGCTGCAAGTTAATCCAGACTTCTGATGTGGCACCATCAGCCACATAAACTCTGCACCTCCCCAGGGTTTCAGAAGGACTGTCAGGGCAAGGGGATGAACTTCTGCCTGGTGGCTCTGTGAGCAGCCTTCTTCTCAATCACAGCACCAGAAGCATCCAAGCCCTCTCCATCTACATTTGCACCGAACTCTTGCTATAATAAAAACAAAGCAAGCCACGCTACAGCTACCAACACCCAGAGCTCCTCCAGCTCTTTTTGCTAAGCAAGGAGAACACAGATGAAGAAACCTCCTGCTTAATTACATCTCCACACTGTAGTGACCTGCCATGCCCTGCCTGCATTGAAGGCAGTGGGGTGCCTTGATCCCTGGAAAGATATTGGCTTTCAGTGCAAGATGAGCATCTGTAATTAGCAGCACGTATCAGTTTCATCCATCTGCAGTGCCCAGGGGAGCCAACTGTCAGAATAGCTCCAGCTGTTTTAATAAAGCTCAAACCCACTGTCTAAAGGTTAGCTCCCTTCTAAACCACACTTAAACACTTCAGGTAGCCTGACTTTGTGGTATGCTTGCACAAAGGACTTCGCTTCCCTCATCTCTTTGTGATTCAGTGGCACCAAGCAAATAGAGAAAGAGGCAAAGTTGGTGGGGGCATTGCTGTAGCCCTTGGAGGTAAGGCCAAGGAGCAGCATTGCAAAAATCCCTCTAGCAGCCTGGCAACACATGGTTAAGTGCTCTGATCCAGGATACAGTGGGCAGGATTGATAACACACTGCATCAGGAGGTGGAGACCCTCATGCAACAGCAAGAGCTGCTGAACACCTCCATGAATTCCCAGCAGAATGGAGATCAGCTCCACATTCCCCATACTTTCCTCCAGGACACACCAAGCTTGAAGAAAACACCCTTAAATACAAATTATAAGAAAAGGTCCACTCATTTCCCATCTTTCTGTTCCAAAAAGAAGTACTATGCAAAAGGTGAGGATGCAGAAGTGGGACAGAATCTTAATGCAGAAGAATGAGGAACATTTGCATAAAATGAGATTGGAGAGGCTTTCAGCAGCACAGGCTGTTTCCAGGTAGATCAGGATGGCTGCTGAACTACCTATTTCAGCACATCAGAGCCTAAGCGGAGCAAGACTGAATGTTTTTGTGACAGTGGCCTTGTCAAGACCATTATTTCTTTTTCCTTTACTCTGAAACACCAGGACATGTGTGCTGTGCAACTTCCTGTTGAGTCTAATGCAGACATCAGACACCAACATCAGCACTCCGTGGGGAAGCTGAACCATTTGTGGTCTCCTTGGAGCCTCTGTTACCACACTGGGATAAGCTCCTGATGCTTTGCATGGCTTTGGTAAAGTACCACCTGCTGTCAAACCTGCCACTTGCAATCAAGTCCCCAGGGACCTCACGATCAGCTCATTTAACTCAAGCCTCTTCTGCACTGCAGCACACCTCTCCAACAACATGAACCAGTGTCCACCTCCATACACTGGCTTCTTAGAGATATTCAGGAATGGTATCTTTCGTATGTTCCATGCATCACCTCTCCTTGATGAAGGCTGAGATGGGAAGACACACTTCCTTGGTCTACAGAACTGGCAGAAAGCTTTTCATTCAAAGGGTTCCAAGAAGTCAGGGCTTCCCTAGGCTTTGCCCCTGCTAATAAAGGATTGTGTATTAAGAACCTGTAGCAGCTTACCATCGCAAGACAATCACTGCCTATGCTTCTCCTGACAAGCAAGTGAAGGGAAACTCGTCCATGACTGATGTGAGACATGTTAATGCCTGGTAGGCTCAGAAACTCAAGATATGTATGCACAAAGCACAGGGACCTGCATGGAGGAGGACAGGTTACAGGACCATCCTCTGGTAAACTCACTCTGCTTCTCAGAAACACAGCAACAAGGAAGCATTCCCAAGTTTTTTGCCCTGGGGTCTCATTTGAACATTGGTTCCCCTAAAGCTAAGGCTCATGCCCAGCAATGTATTTGAAGAGAGGAATTGCACAGCAGAGAGGAGAGCTCAGGCAAGTATGCACAAGGTAGCAACTCCCAGCAAGCTGAAATTCCCTTGGCAAGTAGCAGCTACAGATTCACCAGCCAGTGTCACTGACACCAGACAGTGCTAAATACTGCCACTGGCAAATGAAAAGTGTTCTGATTTCAGCATCTCTTCTGCACTTTTTAGATGAAATAACCTTTTGGTATAAGGATGGGTCAGTCTGTCTAATCAGTTAGGGGTTAGGCAAAGAGCAAAATAGAAAGAAAGGATGAACAAACAGTGCCAATTATTTTTTCAGCTCAGTTCGGATTCTCTCCATCCCCACCCAAGTCTCTAGCTCTATCCTTGCAGATTTTAGCATTTTTCCCCACCATCATGCGTCACTTTTTATCACTCCTGACATATGGTTTCTCAAGTCCTCCTTGTCTAATCAGTGACAACTTTATCTGTCTCTCCCCAAAACAAAGTCTCAGTGAACTATTTCAGAAGAGATGTCAAGAGCACATCTTTCTCCTGACAGGCAAGAAACTGCTTAATCATGGTCCTGATACCTATATGACAGTCTATTCAATGCATTAACTTATACTTTCTGGCACTAAAGAGATAACAGAAGTTTTTAAAAAGCTCCGGATGCCAAATCTCAAGCGACATCTTTAACTCCAACTGCCAAAACCTGTGCTTACTCATCCACTGTTATTCCCCATTGCACATTTTCTGAATGGGAAGCCAAAAGGTTGAACACATTTTAACCTAAATAATCATGCACAGATATGAGCAGGAACTACTCTAAATCACTGACATGTTTTATATTTTAGGGGGAAATGAGGTTTTTTGCACTATATTTCATCTGATGCCCTTCCCAGGGAGAAAAAGCAGGATCAAAGTCAGGTATGGTTGGGGTCAGTGCTGGGCAGACAGCAGGCAGACATCAGAGTGATGTCTGGACAAGCTTGGATCAGACACAGAAAAAAACTTAACTAAGCATATAATGACATTATTAGCATATTCTTAGAGTATTATAATGGGTAATAGAATAATGTATATAATAACCACCTATGCTTTGAATAACACATTAGCAATAAATACAGGGTTTTCACACTGCATTCTCTGAGTCAGACCAGGGTCATCCATGGGCAGCGCTGGGTCCAGCCCAGCTCAGGCTGCAGCCAGCAGCATAGAAGGGGAAGATGGGGAAGATGTTTAGTCTTTCCCTTCAGGTCACCTTGGCTTTCCTGGCTTGAAGACCATTCAACAGTGCTGCAGAACATCTATAAGGGCAGTTAGGCACAAACTCAGATTTCTAGGTCTACCATGGAAATACCTACTCCTGCCATCACTGCACTCCTGGCTGCCACATGGCCTCAAGTGGGTCCCCTTTGCCAGAGCCCCTACTGCCACTGGGGCACTGGTAGCAGCTTGGCAGACTCCCCAGAGTTGAGAAACTCTGGATATCCACCATAAGGAAACTTCCCAGCTGCGATAGTCTAGCAGGTCCTGTGACACAGGACACCAGCATTTCAAATGAGACACTATGCTCCGCTAGGTAGAGCTCACCATATAGATTAACAGCAATACTTGTCAAAAGAGATGCCCGCATGAAAATTTATTTCTCATCCAAAGCAGAACATCAACTTGGACAAATTCAGATACTAAGAAAAACTCAGCCTTGAACTGTGCATCTCATTTCCAGCTGGGTTGTCAATGTAGAGCTCCTCTGTGTTCCAGGGGCACTTAGGTACTCACCAGCTTAGGGGTCAACACTTACCTTTTAGTCAGCCCATGAGCACTCCCAAGCTTGAGTGCAAACAGCACAAGAGCAGGACAGACTCACTGGCTGTTAGCCCCTGCACAAGCTGCCTACTCTCATACCCTTCTCAGGCTGGAATTATATCCAGGCCTAGAAAGTTTCTCTTAGCCTCCACCAGTACAAATCAGAGGATATTGAGTAAGGACACTCATAAGCATGCAGAGCTGAAAGGCCACACTGCCACCAGCCCCAGGACTCGCTGCAGGCTGTGTGTACTTCTGGAAGGAGCTGCAACTAATGCAGGAGCTGCAACCCCTGCACTAGCATCCTCCAGAGACAGAAGCTCCATTCCCTCCAGCAGCAGGCTAGCCCAGCCCTGCTCCACTGGGTTTGGTCCTGATCATCACAATGTTAGCAAGGGGGAACAAGTGGGCAACAATCATTTTTCCTGCAGCAGAGGAATGTATGTTTGTTCTCATAACATAATAGCAAATTTTAATCAATTATTCAGTTATAGAAAATTTTAATTAGTTTTGATAATTAGTCTCACATTTTCTGTGTGCAGTATATTATCCCTTCCTACTCCCAACACTATTTTTCCATTACTTTACACATGGGTTTTACAGCAGAAGTGCAATGTTAAATATTTACAAGCAAAATACCCCCAGAAAGTATTGGTTTCCAATTTCAAAAACTAGATGTTTCGGTGAATGCTTTGGTTAAAATTGTATTTTAATAAAAATCTTGTAGGAAAAAAATCTTTTTGGAGGAGCTTTTCCTGCATTTACTGTATTGTATCACTGTCAGTACATCCATAGCAAGCTCTCAGCACAGGCTGGCTTTAGGCAAAGCACTACTTTATAGCAAACACCCAGCAATGCTGGGCAAAACTGGGATAAAAGGTGAGAGGTGGAAAGATTAGAAGTAAAACAGGTGAAAGGAAAAACCTTTCCTTCCCATTGCCACAAGCTGCTGACAGAAGAGCTCATTCCACAGCAAGATGACAGGGGTGCTGGAGAGGGATGAAGAGGGAGCAGAGATGTTCAGCAGTCATGTTTTACTCCTGCTCAGATGAACCCACAGCTCCTCCAGCCATGTCAGACCCCCAGAACTGTCCCCACATTGCTCAGCAGGGAAGAGTGGAGAAGCTCCAAAGGCCAACAGCACAGGGAGGACAGAGTGAAAGGTAGCTCTGGCTTTCAGCTCCTCTGACCACAAGGGGGACATGTACCCTCAGTGCTAGGAAAAGACGCAGAGACTAACTAAAGCTGTGGCAGAAAATATCTCAGCAGAAGATACCCCTGAGCAGCTCTCCCTGGGTCCCTTGGGACCCAATTGCTAGTTCCCAAGTCTTGCATGTCCCATCTGCTCTCTCCTAATTCAATGGTGCCACCTAGTGCCACAGGCATTGGCTCAGGACAGCCCAGGGCTCGCTGCAAAGGGATGCTTTGCTTCCCTCCTCTTCGGCTATCTGGCTTCTCCCAGGGGTCCAGCCCAGTTGTTAGGGGGGTTCTTTTGCAGATCGCCCCAGTGGGATGGGGTTTATCACCTGCTGTCACACAGGTGAAGGTGGTCAAGGAGCCTTCAGGAACAAAATTCCTCCTAAGCTTTGGGGTCTGTGACTCAGGGACATGCTCTGGAGAAGGCAGCTGTGGAGGTGGCTCCTGCTCACAGTAAGGGCTGACTGTAACCTGACTTCCCGTCACCTGTTTTCGCCACACTTTTCCCAGGGGAGGAGAGAGATCACTACAAGTCAGCCAAGCTTCTTCCACAGACCCCAACATTCCCAGGAGGGCTGACCACCACTCAGAACCCTCTAGGAGGATCACAGCTCATAAGTAAACAGAAATCGGATGAGACACAAACAACAAGCTAAAATCTGACCTTACAGGTCTGAAAAGCAGCAGAATGAAGCTTAGCCGTCAGACCTCCCCAAATCAGAGGTTTAACATCTCTAACAGGAGCCACAGGGATGAAATTTCACCTGCAGACAGGTTGGGCCAAAAAGAAATGAGTTCATGGTGACACCAACAGAGATGAGAATCTCCAAGGGGTCCATCTATGGGAGGTCCACAAGTGACAGTGTCATCTGCTCACATGACTGCAGCAGCAGAGCCGCATAAATAACGACACAGTTGCTCCAGGATTACAAACATCATCAGCCCTGGATGCGTTCCAAGATCCCACCACCGAGTCTGCACAGAGCAACTGCATGTGGGAGCAAGCCCCAAAGATTTGATACTTTGTGTGAGCAAGACCCTGTGCAGATACCCACCAGATTTCAGTGTTTTCTTGCACAGGGAGGGGCCCGATCCTGAAAAGCAGGAGGCAGAGTGAAGCCTCAGGCCCACCAAGACCAGAGCCATAGCCTGCCAATGCTGCTGTAAGGGCAGGATGCAAGAAACAAGTTGAGACAGCCTGCTTCTCCTGAAAGCTGTGCAATGTGACAAAGGCTGGCTTAGGCATAAACTACCGGTTTATACCCTAATGAGCAGGCACTTTCCTCTTGTCTCATTGTGCTGTGAGCTAGAGCTCAAAGGCGGAAGAACAAAAGAAAGGCAACTGGCTGTCTTGCTGAGCTTTTCACCTTCCACACCGAACTACCATAAAACCATCACTGCTACCAGGGCTCTCCCTCCCTCACCCTTCAGCCCTAAGACATTAAGGATAATTCTAACAGATGTTTGTTTAAAGAGATACAGTATTCAAAGGTTCTTTTCCTGAATGAAATGAGACTGTGAGAATACAGCCAAAATGTTCTTACTTTTCCAAAGCACAACCATGCATACAACCAGATAATTTCAATTAAATTAGGGTGAAATGATCTCAGCATCATTTCCTCTACATGGTGGTGGGGATCAGATTGTACTGTCAAAATTAATTACAGGAACTGGTCACTGATTGCACATTTATCCAAAGGTTCCCCTGGGTTTCTGGGAAATCAACCCAATCTCTGCTTTTCAGGGACACATGACCTGAAGAGAAATCACTTAATTTCAGAGCCTTGAGATACAAAATGGCAGTTTCCAATTATGGCAAGAGAATGAAGCAGGATCTAAAAGATGGGGTGTTCAGATCAAAGTCCTGGCCAACCAGCACAGTGTTGTCACCCCACAGATCAAGTCCAAGACAGTTTTTGGATCTTACAATAACTGGATTTGATCAATGCCTTGAGAGGCCGTTCTTGGCTCCAGTGCACCTCATCTCACATTTCCTGGTGACAGGAGCCACACAGGCTTTGCAATGAACTGATAGTGACATCACAAGCTACTGTAAAGTGAATTTGAATGTTTCAAGTTCTTATGTGGATGGATTTTCATGTTTTCCCTACTGCCTTCTTTAAACACTCTTACTATTTGATGACAGCAAAATCATCATCCAGTGCAGACTGCAAGGACATAGTGCCCGGATAAACCGTCACGCAGGGAGCACGAGGAAGCCACATGAGCAGGTTGGAGTGTTTGCACAGGTCTGCGCTCGGGCAAACAGCAAACTGAGCAAGGCAGAAAACATCCCTCTGCGGCTGCTCCAGCACCAGCCCTGAACGTGCCTGCCACATCTGCACTCTCCCTGTTACCGCCACTCCAGGATTAGTGTCAGCATCACACCACAGCAAGACTAGACACCGTGACACTCCTGACTTGTCTGAGACTAGAGAGGAGGGACAGACCTGTCAACGTCACCCAGGGAGGACCGTGAGTACTTCTAGGGACAAGTGGGTGCCACAGCACTCCCCGGGCCAGCAGCTTCTGGACACAGGCTTTGCCCAAATCCCACGAAGCATGTCTACCGTGGGCTCCCTGGGCTGACACCTTCCTCTCTGCCTACCTGAGCCACCCTCAGGCTGCCGATACTTCTGGGCCAGGCGTGATTTCAGCGCGCAGGGGGAAAGGCGTCCCCTCCTCTGAAAAACTTTTGGTGGGAAGCTATGGGGGGCAGTTTTAGAAGGCTAAAAAACTGGCCGGTCTTTAAGAAAAGGAACCGCCAGATCTAAATACCGTCCATCCTGATCAATGGGAAGACA
>JANHFX010024441.1:329257-339565 GCA_027560015.1 Chloroceryle amazona | reverse complement strand
AGCCCCAGGGCCTGGTGCCGCCATGCTGAGGGCCGCGCTACTTCCTCGGACCCTGTACCTGTTCTGTGTGCTGCAGCTTATTGTTTTCATTCCCTCTGGTCTCTCTTTGTCAGGGTTTAAAAACTACCAGGATATTCTAGTACTTCTGCTTTTCTTCCAGGTTGATGAGGTTTTTTTTTTAAGGTAAAAAAAAATAACAAGAGCAAGGTTTCAAAGGGTGTGTTAATGTCAACACTAAGGGCTGGGATTGTGATTGCAAATTTAGTGCTTATTTCTTCTGAAAAAGCCAGTGGACACCTGCATATAGTAGACAAAAAGCGATTAGAAAAAAAAATCCCTCTTTCCTCTAAAGGCACGCCTGACTAATACAGATGTTTTAATTTTTTTTTTCCTCATCAAAACAACAAACACCAAAACTGTTTTTCCCGCCATTTTGTGAGGGCTTTTGCTCTTGTGAGAGAGGACTACGATTACCCAAGAAATACATTTCTCGGGTTTTTGTAAAGGTAAGTTTTAAACCATGTTTTGCCTTCCTGCAGCATTCAGTAATGAAAATATTGATCTTATTAACTGTGCTAATTAGAGCTGAACAAAATACCTCCAGCAACAGCTAGTGAATATGCAGTGGAATAACAATTCTGAAATTGCTTTGCCAGTGTTTACAGGAGATGAATATTGTCAGGGCTAAGTTTGCTATCAGGAACACTGTGAGAAGAGAGCCTGGTAAATATTTGCCCACTTTAAATTTTAAATTTGTATTTTGGTATTAAAAGTTTCTCTTGTCAAATCAAATAATAGGGTTTTTCTTTTTTTGTTTTTCTACTAATCTGCTTAATAGGAGAAACAGAATTAAGGAGGTTTTGCTACTCAAGTTCAAATCAGAGTAATCCCCAGTTGCCGTAGCCTGTGAGCAGTGTATTTACAAACTGTCTGGAGAAGGAGCTAAGCCTCGGATAGTTTGGAACTACAAAGTGGTGATATTTGTGAAGAAATTACTCGCTCTCTTCTGACAGTGACTCTGTGACAGCGTATGATGTTAAATGTTGAGCATGCTCTGGGTTTACAGGAGACAGGCTTTAATAGGTATCAAAATAGTGGGTTTAGTACAGACGGAAAGATGATTCTATAAAAGACTTTGTGGAAAGGCTGAAAAAGATTCAATTTACTAACGGTGTGAGATTCCACTGAAATTTGAAGTAAATAAGTCACGTTTGCTTTTGAGTAACAGTTGTGCAATACAAATACTGGTCTTTTAGCAGGTGACAAACGTGTCAGTGAAGAGAGATTCTGGGCCCATTGCTTTTGGACGTGTCCAGCAATGTAAGTATTGAGATTTCACTCTGAGCTGTTATTAAGTGTTGTTCAACTGTCTCCTTTTCCACTACAAGTCAGGCTCTGATGAGCGTTCCTGAGATAGAACTAACAGTTACCACTCTTGTAATGAACCATTTCATTACCAAAATGTTGAGGCCATTTTAAGCAACATACAAAACACTCATATGATTAATTCATTAGTGTCTTAATTAGTTATATTTACTTCTAATTATTGTGTTACAATTTGTAAAGTGGTTTTCAAATGTAAGATGATAAGTGCGTGTTAGAGATTTTCACTGATACTGTGAAGCCCTGAAATTTTTATGGTTTGCATATGTAGCAAGTAGTTGGTTTTAGACCTGTTTCTAACATATGGGGCCAGAATGAAAGACATACCAAATTTATGGTGCTGCGGTGGCCAAAAGCAGGCAGAGTTAAATCCAAAGTCTAGCCTGTGCTCTTAAAAATGAGGCATTTTGCCATGTTTTTGTTGGAGAAGCGCTGACTGTTGGGTAACAAGAATGAAACTTGTTAATTAATAACATCAACTCTTATGTGTTGTTTTTTTGGTTAGGTTTTTTGGTTTTGTTTTTTTAGAATAAGAAATTAGCTAATCTTTTTATTTTTTAAATGCTTCATTCTTTGGCCTATGTTACACTGTGGATTTATGTTCCAGTATCTCAGTTCTTCATGTACTTTCCAACCCCAGTTCTGTAATGCAGAAATGCAGTTCATTCATAATGGTTTCATTTCTAGGCAGCAATCCCACAAAGTCTCTGGCATATGGGAATGTGGATGGGATGACTCACATGCATAAAATTAAGCTTGTGTTTAACTAATTGTAGGATCAGAGCTTTAGTCACTAGTGGAATGTATATTTGATTTCCTTCTGGAATTAGCATAACAGATAGGGAAAGATACATTCCTAGTGGGAGAGATGGAGAGAGGGTGGTGATGAGGGAACAGGGACGAGTCCCTGCCCCTCAAGTGTTTGTTTGAACTGACAGTTTTTCTTGCAAAATGAGAGACTTGAACAAGGGTTGTTTTTTTTCTTAGTATTTATAATTATCTTAAAAATAAAAACTCAAAAAAAATGTCAGTAAGGTAGCATGGTTGGCTAAGATAGATTAAAAGCTTTTGCAGCCTATGTAGTTTTCTCAGCCTTACAAGATTCCTTCTACTGTGTGTTAGAGAGAGTGACAACAACAAAGTTGTCATTGGCTATGAGACTCAGCTCTACTGTGATTCTGCTTCTGATACTGAAAGCAGTAACAGTCATACTCTCCACTCTGACCTCTGGATGCTCCAAATTCTGAGTTCTTTGGCATTTTATGTTCATACATGTCGTTTGCATTATTATAATACTCAGAAGAGAACTCCTGCAGTATACGTTTATTATGTCTGCGAAGCCCTGACATATTATCTGCGTATGTATCTGAGCCCTGTGCCGTGCTGATGTTCATTTTTAGCTGCTCTGTAGCTTCCCCACATTTCTCTCCTGTTCTTGTGCAGTGGTCAGGTGTGGCCTTGTGTAAAGCACAGTTACTTGCTGCAGTGTTCTTCTGCCCATTCCGTAGAGAAATTTCTTGTCTGCTTTATATCCTTTGCTGTTGTCTTAGCTGCGTGCTGGGTCTGGATATTTACCAGCGTGATTCAGAAACTTCCCAGACGCTGTATTGGCCCCCACTGGTTATATTTTGTTAGTAAACTCAGAATAGGTTTGTTCCAACTTCTCTGCAGTTGCGTTTTTATCTTCCCAAAGAGTGCACTGACTTGACTTTAAAGAACAAGCAAATCACTCGTCTTTGAGGGTTTAGGGCTTGAAGGAGCAAGCAGACGGGCAGCAGAAAGGCAGCAGTTGTTGCCTCAGTTTCCAGCCCTCTTCTGGAGAGAGCTTCAGGAAACATCCTATTGCTGCATCGACTGCAACCTTCTGGCTCGCTGCTGCCAGTTAAGTTTAGCTTCTAGAAGCTTTTTCCTCTACCAGTTCTAACCGAGAGCTTCTGTTGGCAGTTTCTTGATTAGGAAGTGCTACGGATACTGTCTTTGGCTGACAGCTGCTTAGGCACCATTCATCTGACTGTGTAAGAGCCCAGATGCCAGTCTGCAGCTAGCAAAGAGGGTTGCAGAGTGGCCCAGGAATGCTGTTCCCACACGCATGGGACCACATAAAACAGTGCAGTGACAGTGTCAGTGTGGCACGGGGCATGATCTCTAGCACTAGCTGGAGTAACTTGGCACATCAGAGGCCTCAGCTCAGCTGGGACTCTGGTGAGAGGGTGCTGGCATCCAGATCTTGAGCTACAGAGGGTGTTTGATGCCTCTGCCTGACTGAGCAGCACAAGTTGCAGTGAGATTTCTATCTGATAGATGGAAAAAGAGTTTGTACCATGAAGGCGATCAAACCCTGGAACGTGTATCCAGAGGGTGGGGGCCCCATCCTTGGAGATACTCAGTGCTTAGCTAGACAAAGCCACAAGTAAACTGGTCTGGGTAGCCAGCCCCACTTGGAATGGCCGATTGGCCTGCAAAGTCCTTCCCAACCTAAATGTTCTGTGTATGTTTTTATGAGAAACGCGCTAGCTGTAGGGAGCCTGGAAATATTGACTTTGGAATTGTTTATATTTGACTATTTGAAATGAAAACCTAAAGAATGGTGCCTCAGAGGGGCAGCAAGGAGCTTCATGTAGTGATTTCATTACTCAAAGTGGTACTTTATCCTTTCTTCTCCCACCTCTCAAAAGGCTTTTGAATTTCTCAGTTTAGCACAGAAATTAAAGGTGACTCTCTGATCACTTTTCATGAAATGACCCTGTCAGGTTGGAAGTGATATTGATTTAAGTTTGCAGAGGGAGGGGGGACACCACACACAATCTATCTGATGTGGCAGCCTCAGTAGACTCGCAGGGCTACGATTATAATTATCATTGCCATTAAACTCTAATTAGTACTGTTAATTAGTTAAGCACTAGAATAAGCTTGTCTTGTTCTGCTGTGGTGGTGTTTATTTATGCAGGGGAAACAGGGAAGCTAAATTAATCTGAGGAAGATGTAATTTGGTCCCTCTCACAAGAAGAGTATCTCTTGATGCTATTACGTCTCGTCTCTGTTTTCTGAAACCCTACAACTTACCTTGTAGAACCACTGGAGAAGAGCAGAGGCTCAGCTATGTCTGTCTGTCCTCCCGAGGATGATCTTGGCTCTTCTAAGATAGCTCTGTAACCTAATAGTGGGTCTGTGCCTGTTCAAACCAGCACAGGGTTTGCCTTTGACTTCAGCAGCAGCAGAAGCAAGTCCCACATGTCAAAAATGTGCTTGCCTGTCTCAGAACCAGAAGACGTGACGGGTCTGGAAGATGATTACATTTTCTGATTACTCTGCAGTGATGATGTTGAGGTTTCCTTCTGTGTGTCATGTCAAGAAGCACTCTCAGTGAGACAGTTCTCTTGGCTCTTGAAGGGCAAGTTTGTAGAGATATTTAATTACCCCTTATGGAGATTTGTGCTTTGTAACAGTAGTTGGCAAGAGAAGATAATGACTCACGGTGCCCTAAATTGCCAGAACTGGGGGAAACTGAAGTGAGTAGCTTTGCTCTGTAGCTGTGAGAAACAAATTGGAGCTGATTCTCTTGCTTTCAGTCTTTTGTAGACACCTGATCTCAAATACGAGCATCCTATAGATGTCTGGTGACACTGCCATGCAGATACCAATGACCAAAAGGTGGGAAAAAAAATGGTCGTATCTGAGATACCGTAGCAGCTAAATGACTGTAGAAGGGGAAGAGATATCTACTAATGAGGGGAAAATCATGTGTCTTTGTGTAAATCAAGTGTCAAATATCACTGGGTATATAATTTCCAGAGTTTCTCTCTTAAAAATCTTTTTTGAAGTTCCCTTTCCAATTTTAATTACTTAAATTTGTTAGTTGAACTTTATTTTTTTTCTCATTTGTACTGTAAACACTTTTTATCCACACAAGGTTTTTTCTCTCTTGTTTCCAGGTCACTTGATCCTAAAAAATGTGTAGAATCCATCTTCATACTCTGTTTTTAATTAACTTTTCCATTTGTTCATGTAAGTTTGCTTTTACCTTTTTTTTTTGGTTAATTTGTACACGTTTTACTGAATTTCCAGACATGCAGGTTCAGCTTTTGAGTAAATCAACTTCTTTTACTTTACAGAAAAGATGATCTCGGTCTTTTTGGCCATAATGCAATCAGTTGTGTAACAAGCATCTAAAAATGGGTATTTTAAGCGCCTCTATAGCACTGAGTAATTGATTATCAGAACAGGTACCTGGAGAGCTCTGTTTGGTAATAATCTATTAGCATCTTGTTTTTCAGTGGGGTAGGGAAAGCCCATGAGATATATTCAAACTTCATATCCTTATGGCTCTTTTCCAGAATGAAGGCAGGGTCTGATCCAAACGGAACTTCAGTTTGGATACAAACTGAAGAATTGGATCAAAATTTCAGAGCTGAAATCTTGAGTCTCAATCTCTGCTTCTTGTTCTGGACTCGACTGAAAGCTTTTCTGAGAATCACCTCCCTTTTCTGAAGAAGAAATCTGCTGAACGCTGTACCTCTCCTATTTTGCTGGCATGACACAAGATGCTTTCTTTTGGTTTTATGACTGTCATAAAAGCACGTGAGACAGCAGAGTCACAAATTAAGACAGCGATTAGGAATCAAATATAAAATACCCATATAAAATTAGTGCTGCTGTTGTGGGTGTGGTGAAATACAGTGGAATGCCCGAGTACCTCTTGGGCCGTAACTCTGCCGGGCGATGCGATGAGATGAAGGTAGAGCACCCACTGTAAATGTCAGCACTCTTGCTTTGATTGCTTTGTGTCATCACCGCCCTAAAATTACACGATAAACAACATTTTGGGGGTGAGGAGTGTTAATGTATTTTACAGCGTGATTGATTTAGCAGGGTGAACTGCAACACTGTCCGACGCTCACCGGCAGAGACTGCAACCGGAGAAGGGCATTTCATTTCCGGCAGCCAAACGCGGTGATTTCCAAGACTCCCCGAGTCCCTGCGCCTTGATTTTGTAACATTCTGTTGATTCGACTCTGGGTTATGATTTGCAATAGCAGAATAGATAAGTCTTGTAACGGCAAAATCATTAAGGGCTAATTTCGCTTCCCGCTGAAGCCTTTGACAAATGCCCTCTTGATGCAGAGTGGGAACATTAGCGAAGCGTAGACCTCTAATTTGAAGCATTTAAATTATGAACAAAGGCCCGTCGGAGTAGTCTTGAAAGCAAAGAACTTTCAACAATGAACGCTCATTTCCGTTTCTGCCCCCATTGTCACCAGCTCTGTTGGTGGCGGGGATTACAACCTGTCTCCAGTCACCAAGACCAGCCTGGAGCAGGGGCTCTCTGCGGCCGGTGCTGCCGGCCGGCATCTGTGCTTTCAGGTGGGGGCTCTGTGGTACCTCACTATTTGCAGCTGGAAGTCAGTCCTGCGGAGGGAAATAGCTGGGGTTTTATTATTATTATTATTTTTTTTTTTTTTTTCCAAAGAAAAGAATAAATGGGGAGTTTTCAAAGAGAGGAGGCTTTTGAAATGCTGGCTGATTGAGTCAGAAATCTGGCTAGCTGCTCAGGCTTGCTGATGTTCCCGTTCCTTGGGTTTAATCCTGTGATAGGCAATGAATCATTAATGAGCTCAGAGGAGAGCTGTAGCCTCCGTAAACAAAAATAGCACTTCTGCCCTCGTTTTTTATATCACTCTGTGAAATATCCTCACCTTTCTTTGTCCTCTTCTCTTTCTCCATATTTTTAGTTCTTGTCTGTAATCTGGTTTCCTTATCCATCTTTTCATGCATCCTGCTCGTAGGAAACTCATTAGGCAGACTAGCTATGAAAATGATGGTATCTTCTAGCAGTTTTGTAATTTCTTCAGCTGTAATGGATAGCCACGTGCAAAACAATGAGAAATGTAAGGATATTGAAGCCACCTCTGTGTAATGATCAAGTAAATCATGAAGTTGGGAGTTTCTAAGGAGCCTAAACGACTCCTTCAAAAATTAAGGCATGAATTGTGCAGACTCCTTCACAAATTAAGGCATTACTTCTGAAGATAAGTTAGCTGGTCAAAAAAAAACCCAGCAACCCCAAAATACAATAAAACAAAACTCAGCCTTTATTGGGGGACCCCTTGGAAGACCTTATACTCAGTTTGTTGTTATTTCTACATGTTGATGTAGAATACCTCAGAAAAAAATGTGTGTGGCTGCTGTGGATGAGCTCCCTGAGAAGACAGGAAAGGGAGCGAGGATGGTTCTTGTCTTTGTGGTCCAAGTCACTGGCTTTATAGAAAAGTGGGGAAGAAATGAGCGTGTTTTGACAACAAGAGAGGGCTTTAAGGTGTGGACAAAGTGTATTTTCCTTACAGCTGTGGTAAAAAGGTTAGAAATATTCTGGTACTAAGGTCTGATAGCTTGCTGCTTAGCGGGGCATTGATGTGGGTCTCTCCCGAGATACAAGCCGCTCCTGAGGTATAAGGAGGAAGCTTTGTACATTGAGGGCCATCACAGAAGATGGGTCATTGTCTAAATCGCCTAAAAGAGGGTGATTTAGACTGGAGACAAGGAAGAAATTTCTTTTACTTTGCCCAGAGAGGTGGTGGCTGCCCCATCCCTGGCACCATCCCAGGGGAGGTGGCCAGGGCTCTGAGCACCCTGCTGTGGTTGCAGATGGCCCTGCTCCCTGCAGGGAGGTTGGACTGCATGAGCTTGAAAGGTCCTTTCTCACCCATTCTATGATGATGAAATTTTCCTTTATACCTCTTTGAAAATTTTGGATATAGTCCCTGTTTGTAAAAAGAGATCAGAGTAGTTTTGTTGTCATTTCTTTTGGACAATAAGAATAAAACCCCTAGCTGAAGGAGTTAACAGCGTTGCCTAGATGGAAATGAAAAGCAAATTGAAAAACTCACCAGCACCAAAATCAAATAAATACTGATATTTCTTTAATATACTGCCAGTACATTGAACTACACCACAAAAAAAGCTTTGTGCTCTGGGTGGCAAGCTGAATGAGATGTGAGACCACATCAGAAGTTAAGATGAGCAGAAAACAGTTTGTTTGTGGGTTGTCACTTTGCTCTGAGAGAAACATCTCCTTGTTTCTTTTTGGCTATGATAACTAACCTTAAGTCTCCGCAGAGAGCTGTATGATGATGAGCTGTGGCACCTGAGAGCTCAGTGTTTCTGCCCTCTTGATCTCTCTTATGAGAAATGAGACTTCAGTTCTTGAGGAAGAAGAGAAAAGTGAAAAAGGTCAGTCTCTCAGGGAATAGCGTCAGGCTATTAGAGCAAACAAAGCCTGGAGCCTTTCACCGATGACACCGACCGGTTCATCCACAGCTAAGAGGATGTGGAAGAGAAAATCAGAGCTGAGAGTTTCTAGATCTTTATTGAACAAAACCTGTATTCTGGGCCTTGTGGCTGTTTGAATGTTTCAGACGCAATTATAGAGGCCCCATGAAATTCACTTCACTTACTGCTTTTAGTAAACGAAACGGTTATGGTTTGAGACTGTCTGGGACCTTACTTCAAACGGTGTATTTAAGTATGAGAGAAGAAGGAGGAGCGTGAAGGCAGGTTGGTTTGTGGATTCTGCATACCTCTACTGAGGCAAGGAAGATGAAGTGTAATTCTCATTTTAAATTGGCTCGGTTTTGGAAAAAACTTTTCAATTGCCAGCATTTTTGTTCCAGGCAAATTTGAATGAGACTTTCAGAGAACTCATTCTGCTAAAAGAGACTGGGAGGTGTTGAGTTCAGAGTTCAGCTGGGGCTGGGCTGGACTATCCTGGTCCTTTTGCCCCATGTAGACTGCCTTGGCCAAGGCTCCGGTTTCCGTTCTTACTGTTCCTGGCATGGCTGGGGCGACAGCCAGGCAGAGGGAGAGGGTTATCTCCCGTTAGCTGTTTTTCTCTGGAACATCTGTTAACAATCTACCTTTACTTAAAAGCAAAAGCTAGGTAGCTGTAGGCGATTTAAGACCACATCTCTGTGGAAAAGGCAGCTTTAGGGGGAAAAAAAACTAAATAGCCTTATTCCTCTGTTCTGTCTGTCTGAAAACAAGAGTCTGCCTGGTCTGAAAACTGTTTGGAATAAGTATTTCCATTACTCAGAGATAATGAGCATTGTAGATTGAAGTAGCAGAAGTAGAGAGGGTACCAGTTGTTTGCCTCGGGAGTTAATAGCTGGGTTGGTAGCACAGGCACAGACCGGCTGTAAGGGTTTTCCTGAGGTGATGTAGAACCCGGCATTTCTAAAACAGAGCACCATCTTCATTGGTGGAATTCAGAATATATAAAATCAGAGAGAATAAGAGAAGCTGTGAGATTGTCCCGAGATAACTCCAGCTATCTCATCTCTTGCAAATACTTCCCAAGCTGCTGTCAAGACTTCTGATGAAAGACACGCTGCAACTTCCTTGGAAATTTATTCCAGCATTTAACTTTTTATATGCTCAAAGTTTTGCTTATTTCTTGCAGCGATTCAAGCCCAGTTTTGCTCATCCTCTGTACCTCAGATAAGCAGTATCCTCTGATTTTAATAACTTTGGATGTGAAGAAAATGGTCATATCCTCTGGGCTTCTCTTCTGCAGCCTAAACAGGCTCACGCCTTTACTCATAGGTCAGGCTTTTAAGACTGCTAGTAGTTTTTGTTTCTCTCTCTGGGAACATTTTTTGCTGGTCCATCTCATGAAGCAATTTTCAGAACCTGACCCACTGGTCCCAGCTGAGGAATTATTAATGTCCCCGTTTAAAGCTTTCCTTCATGTGTCTCATATGCAAATGTCCATCATACATGAGAGTTACTTGTATTTTAATAGAATGATTTGACTTTTCATAGGTCTCCTTCTGGTCTTCAGTAGTCAGAGAACTTATTTTTGTGCTTCTTATATGTGAACTGTCATTAATTATTGATCCCCATATTCAGTGAACTCTCAGAAATACACTTTCA
>JANHFX010024441.1:289369-329157 GCA_027560015.1 Chloroceryle amazona | reverse complement strand
GCCTTGCCAAATCTTCTCACATGCAGAGAAAGCACTACTGTGCTTGTCAGTCACATTCGGAGCGTTCTCTTATTTTCATTTTAATTCTTTCAGTCCACTAGTTTGGCAGTGTCCTTTAGAACTAAGCTGAGAGCCACTGGGGAGGTAACCAAAGCATAGATTAGTCTGAAAATGCATCACGTGTCTCTTAATATGGGATGGAAAGGTTTTGCTATTCAACCTTGTAGAATATTACGGATATTGGAATTCTGGCACTGGCCACGAACAGTCATTGTGCTTTGAATAGGTTTTTTTTTTCCTTATTTTAATTTATTTATATGTAATCCTCTCCTGTCTCTATTCCAGCATTCTCCCTTGAAATGAATAGGTGATCATTATGAGTTTTCTAAATTTTTAATTAGGTCTTTTAGACTAGATAAGTGTAGTTTTCAATTATTCAAAACCCAAACTTTTTTCTTGACTTCTGAAACAACAATTGTAAAGGAGTTATTGCCTGGGCAGTAGTATGTGCACTGAAATATAAGGCCAGGTACACTCAGTTTTTAATAAACCCTCTAGTCTGGGCTTTGTCAGCCCATAGTTGGGGGGAGCTCCTGTCGAACAGCTCTGCCCGTATCGATGGTGAAATGGAGCTGGTTACTTCTGTGACCCTAAGCTTTGCTTGGACATCTCTGCAGGTCAAGATGTGACTCCCCAAGGGGAGGTGGCTGTGGTGAAGATGGGCATCGTTCCCTGCTACACAGTGTCCTGGGCATTTATTCCACCTGTTAAGGCTGTCAGTGCAGTTTCTTAGACACTTGGCAGGAATCACTTTAGAGATGGGAGGAGTAGGTAGCAAAGAGCTGTGCAGAACCCTTAAATCGATGTGGATGCCATACCCTGGTTGTAAAGGTACTCCAGAGGACCACAGTTTCTTTGTTTTGTGTACTTGAGTTGACATTTCCAAAGAAAAAGAATTTCTCATGAAATATTCTGGTTATTTTATGTAAGAGAACTTAGTGATTTAAAATGGAGTTATTTTGTAGATCCAGGTTGGAAGGGACCTCAAGGATTGTTGATCCAACCTCTCTTGGGAAAAGACTGATCTAGATAAATAGCCCAGCACCGTGTCCAGATGAATCTTTAAAAGTATCAGCATTGGAGACTCCACCTTCTCGTGTGTCTTCTTGTGCTTGTTACAATGGAACACAAAAAGAGCTTTCTTGAAGCTCCTGCTTGGGAACAGAATTAGAAGAGGGGCAGCAGGCGTCTCCTTGCCACTTCCAGCTGTGCTGACACAAAAGCAGAAGGATCTGCCGGGTTGTCTCCCTCCTTGTCCTGTTCGGAGCGGATGACAGTTGAGGCAAAGTGCTCACGTGAAATGACAAAGCCAAGTCCCTTATGTATCCCAACGCAGATTTCCCCACATTGTAGGGTTTGCGTCACACTTTGGGAGCAGTATGGTGATTTTCCTTAAGTGCTCAGACGTGTATTGCTCGCTTCCTGTGATTTCAGTAGACAGCTCTATGACCATAATTTCCACGGGTCCTCTTATTCAGACACGTGCATTTACCTGTCATTCCGGTTTAGCTTAGGAGTATTGCAAATTTTGACATATTAAAGTTCACGTTGCCACAGGAACGCTTTTTTACTTCCAAAATTATTTATTTTTCCTTTGGGGCAACTGACTTTTCTGTATTTTTCATCATGCCTCTCATTTCATTTTTAAATGAATCTCATAGCTAGACGCGGTACCCTACTGCGCGCAATTATTGCACCAATATAAAATCTAAACATCTCAAAGTCCTTGCCAAAATCTAGGCAGTTATTGGTACGGTCGCAAGAAAATCAACAAGAAAAGCCCTCTCTCTTTTCTTTTTTTGCCTTAAACTGGGTCATTTACCTGACGTTTAAAATATTGGCTTTAATACTTCTTTTTACCTCATTAGAGGGTTGAATAATCCATGAGACTTTGTGTATTAAGAATCAATTCAAAATATTATGATATTGCTTTTAAAAAAGCCTCACAAATCTACCTTGTACCCTAAGCTGGTACCTCATATGTTGGTTAACAGCCAAATTAATGGAATATTCCCTTGCAGTCTCATAGAGCTACATCTTGCAGTCTAATTAAAGGTAAAAATCAGGACAACCGGCGTTGTCTTTTGTAAATTAAAAGTCTTCTTTTATGTGCTGCGGAGGTGTCAGCACTATTATAAGGACTAATTAGACATTTTACAACATCCTGATACCAGGGAGGAAGTGGCATTGTGTGGAGTTTAAAGATTATGGAGTGTCTTTAGCACTCTGGGGTTAGATTTAAGGATGCCTTCAGTGCTTACCTGCTGGTGCCAGAGGAAGTACTTTATTGTCTCATAAGGAGAAACTGGGCTTTTTGAAGAATTAAATGCTTGTCTGTAATGGCAAACTTCCACTTCTGAAAGCCACTAAAAAGAATGAACAAATCATTTTCAAGGCAGTGGACTCCACGTTTGTTCATGTCCAGCTACAGACCTCAGCCGCCGTGTCAGTTTAAACTCACCCGTTGCCTGTAGGTGGCATTTCCTATCTGTTTATGAAGGAAGTCCCATTGCTTATCTCCTCTCCCCAGCATGCACCCAGATAACCCTTTGTTTCCCTCAGCAAATGTAATCAGCAGAACTGGTCCAATGCCACCTGCCTTTTCCCAACACAATGAGTTTATCCCATCCATGCATAGGCTACTCTACATTTCCTTGCAGATCTCATGATTTACACACCAGCTACATGCTCAGATTGGATGGTAGGAAATGTGGGGACCAACTTGTTTTCCTACTTTATGTTCTAATGCTTTCATTGTTGTCATTCAAAACTTGCTTCTAATCATAATCTTGCCTGATGCTTCAATTTTCACTCCTGTATTCGACCTGCATTCACATCTTGAGTGTGAAAGTCCTTGAGGTTTTTTTCTTGTTAATGCTTTGAAATGCCTAACTAGAAAAAAAACAAGTACAAGCCAAACAGCAAATACAAATATGCATACAGTCCCTTTGCCTTTATCTTTAATGACAGAAAAATCATGGCAAAAACGGTGCTAAATGTAGTAAAAAAAAAGCAAAAAACCAAAACAACCAAGCATTGCCTTTCGTGAACAAAATTTGTAGCAAGATCATAGATTTCTCTGAAGCTTTTAGCATTTATGAGTAGATCTTTAGATGAGGTGTTGCAAAGATGTTAATCAGCGTCAGCTCTAAAGTTTCATTTGAAAAATGTCACTTGGTATGTGAACTAGTTGCAAAAATGTCCCTCATGGTTAACTGTGTGTTTAACTGAAACAACAAGAGAAAGTTCAGCCCGACTACTGAGAGAGCAACTGATTTGGGGGAAAAAAAACCCAACACCCAAATGTGATGGGCACTTTTGAAACTCAATTTTCAGTGTTGTTCAGGGATTTAACCAAGCGGGGCACAGGAGTGTTAAGGGGAAATTGGCCACTCCGGTCTGGATGCTCTACCCTGTAAACAGACTGTGTGGTGTTCAGAGCTGGCCTGTTGATGCTCCTTGTGGAGATGAATTAAAATGGGCCCTAAAGATCTATCACACAGCACTGTAATCCCCTAGTCACCAGTTTTGGAGTCTTTTGGTTTATCTTTACTTTTTTCCTTGAACAGAAGTTCTGCTAGAAGACTGTATCAGGATCATCAATGGAAAGGCATTTCCCTGCACTGAGGAGGAACTGGGTTTCCCAGGGGCCCAGCTGAATTGCTGCTGGGGTGGAACCCGTGGAGGGGTTATAAATACAGCAAGAAGTTTTTTTCTTTTCTGCTTTCTTTTCTTTTTAAATAATCTTCATGCCAATGCCAGTTATGCTTATGCCGATTCTGGACCTGATTCAGCTCCAGGAGGACTTAGAGGTGAGTGAGGGTAATGTAATGGAGAAAGCTGTACATAAATTTGCCAATAGCTTTATTTTTTAATTAGAAAATGCTGATTTGACAAAACTGGACTTGTGCTGAGAACACATAAGTTTAGGTAAAATTTTCACTACCTACTGCTCAATTTTTCAGTCGTTAATCTTCCACAGATAGCCATATCTATGTTGAAAGTCTTGCTTTTTGTTTCACATTTCTTTATAAATAATGGAAGAACTTCAGTAGGAAATTCTGGAAGTCGCACAGTTTGTCATGGTGGCAGTGAGGACAGGGAATCTGGAATGTGGGCAAATGGCCAAAAGCAGGAACCTGAAGCTGCTGCGTCATACCCAGCCTGTGTGGAGAAAAGGACTTGATGATATCTGTGAAAAATGGGAAAGCTCTTTGTTCTGTTGCAGGCGAGCACCAACATTTTTGAAATGTCAAACTTGCTCATGGTAGGAAAACTGCTTACAGCAACAACATTGGGAACCAAGACCTGGGACCAGGCCTGCAGGGCAAATGAAGGATAAAGGTGTGAGACACAAGAGTCTTTTCCAGATCTTAGTCACAGAGAAGGTGCATCTCCATCTGGGATTTGTCATTTTGCTCACGTTCTCATGTGCTTTATTTTCTTTTGATGTTCTGGGTCTTGCACCTTTAGGAGAAAGTTGAAATGAGGTAGAGTAGCTGTGGAATGACTCAGCAGAAGAGCATAGCTGGAGTTATTCAGTCTTTTCCAGTCATTGAAATAGATGAAATACATCGCTACAGTCCAAACCTACTTGGGTTAATATTTCTCTCTTGGAGAGTTATGATCCTTCTTATGGTTCCTACCACCTTTCTGAGAACTCGTTGAAGGAACACTGAACTTGGGTTAATCCCCTGTTCTTTGGGGAGCTAACACAGGTTTTTGTCTCTTTAATGATAATACAGTCGTGTGATAAAAATTCCTTTTTATTCCTCCAGTTCACAACAGGCATTTTCTTTTTACTGGCGCAGAGGGTGTCCTCTAGAGTAAATACTACCTTGTAGTTTTCCACAACTGAAATCTTTTAGAATTGGCACACAGATTAATAACACATGCTCAAGGTGCCCATTAGTTATTTCTACAATTAGTGGAAAAATGCCACAGCTCATTCTAAGGAGTTATTAGGGACATTTCTGTAGGAATGCAATCAATTCTTTGCTCTGAATAGCTAGCCAAAGCCAGCAGAGCTAACTTAAAAAGTCCTTTTAAGGATCCTTTAGAGAAAAGTAAAACTAGATTTGAAAGTCTTACCACAAAAATGCAGTTGATCCACTAATGTGGTCGAGGCTCTGGTCTATGGTATTTAAGTTTGCCTCTTTATAATACATTTTTTAAGGGATTTTGAAAGTTATGTCGATGAATTTCCCTTATCTTGCTGGAGTGGCTCATGTCAGTGTTCTATGCTTTCTGTGGTGAACTAGTCCCAATGAGCAAACATTTCTTTAACTCTCTTCTCTGCACCAGGTCTTACTGCACACCACAGCAGCACTCCCCCAAAACCATGACTGCTCTCTGCCTTTACTTCAGGTTCTTCAGTTTCTGTGCTTTGGCCCAGGTTGGCCTCCTGTTCTGGCAGCTTGGCCTGGGATTTGCCCGCCTTCAGTCAAGGCAGCCTGGAGAAGGTTCCCTGTTGGGATAACTTTACAGAGTTCCTTACAGCTGCATGACCAGCAGTAGTGGCTCAGTGCTGCTTGACACGCAGTCTTTTTGCTTTACTTGTCACCCCGCACCTTAGCTCTGCTCCTCTCACTTGTGAAGGGTAATTGTGCGCTCCTTGCAGCCACTGTTCCCATCTTTTGCTTTTCTGATGCCTCCTCCAAACCCTGCTCCACTACCTTCCATCTTCTGTAAAACTTTTTAATATTTTTGTACCCAACTCGGGATCCGCCCCTCTGCTTAACTGGAGCGCTGCTGTCTCTAAGGACTCCTGGCTAAGGGATCAGCTACCGACTGGGATCTCCGTGTGACTGCAGTGTGGGCTGAGCTACCTAAAGGGAAGGTTGGATGCGAGGCCTTAAGAGGGTCCTCCCATTATTCCTTCTGTAGGGCAAGCTGTGCGATGCCCCTACTGCTGAGGACAGGTACCTCCTCCTTTGGCAGAAAATATGGAATGATGGGTGTGAGCCCAGTCATTCCACAGGCTTTCCTGCCAAGAGCTGCACACGCTGCCCTTCTTCCCCTGCAGCCAGCACTACAGTTTGTTGCTGAAAGTGGAAGGCCTGAGCACCCAAATTTGGAGGCAGGGTGAGAAGCTCAGCACAGCTCGGTCGTTTCTAGCTGGCCAGAATGTCTTTCTGGAATACTGGAAACCATTGAAAGCTGCTCAGATGGTATAAACCGTACACTGACTAGACCACTACAGACACTCTGATCTCTGATTAAGAGAACCCAAACCTCTAAGCAGGTTGGCTTGCTGAATTAGGGTAAGCATGGTAGTTAGTCACCGCATATCCCACATGATCTCGGTGCATCGGCTCTTCGTCTTAACCACATGCAGCTTGTGGGGGAATTACTTTTCCATCTGTACTCTGTTGCTGCCAGTTCAAATGCAGTGTTGAAGCCCCTGGAAGAGTTATCTGCATTGCAGCTAAAGGTCCCAGAGACTTCAGGAGCTGCTTTGTTGGAGCCTTCTATTGAATGCTGTGAATCCCAGTAGTGCACAAAGGAGGAGCTGTACTCAGGAGTGGAGTGCGCTGCATTTACACCAGGGTAGGGGTCTGGGTCCTTGGTGTGTGTCTCTGTAGGGCTGTTTGTGCAGAGAAACTCCTCCCCCTGCCTCATGTAGGCTCTCAGTTTCTTTGTTTAACTAATAGATATTTCACATTTCAGTCGTAGAAAACAGGCAGTTGAAAAGGATTAAGGATTGTATTTCTCCCAAATTTCTGTTCTTATCTGCTGATGGGGTTCAGTTGCCCATCCCCATAGCACAACTTCTTAGTACCTTACAGCTCTGAATTATGAATTTTTATTTATTTTTTTTTTAAAGCTATTAATTTGACAGCCCATTGGAATATTATTTGAAAATATCCAGACATTTTAAATAAAATATTTTTGGTCATAAAGGGTGTGGGGGTACTTGGCACAGGCTATCCTGCTTTTAGAAGACAAATTTGCGTTTTCACAGGAGCAGCTAGTATGACAGAATAATTTAGGTGCACCAGAATTTTGGGTGAAATCCAATTGCTACAGTGAAGGTACTATTAGTAATGTGTTTAAATCAATACCATTTATCTTTAACTTTGTAAGCACAACTAGTTTACAGACCTTGGGAAGAAACAGCGGTAATTGGGAAGCAGTGTGAAGTCTGCTGGTTTCTCTCTTTGTCTGTCGTTCTGATTAGCTCCAGTAAGAACACCAAACATTAATTTCTTGTTCATTGGGAGGCTAAGAGACCTTTTTGTATTGTTAGCTTTTAAATTTGTCTTAAAACACTTCTTTCTCTCCCGGCTGCCTTTGCCATCCCCTTTCACCAGAGCCTGTGGGGGACCTTCCTAAACCACTTTCTGCCCAGGGAATGAAGAAATGTTGTATTTCAATCTCAACAGCATACGCATTTTTGTTCTGTAAAGTATGATTTCAAAGCCTCCTCTTATCATAATATACCAGCCCCATTAGGAGTTGGGATTATATGTTACCTTCTTTCATGGGTAGCTGGTAAGTTCTGCCATTTTTGATCGACTCTGATGGCATTTACTTCAGTGGGGTTACTCTGTGCTTGTGGTGGCCTGATAATGCAGCAACTCTCCTTCTGAACTTCCAAGCAGAAGAACTAATGGGAGTTTGTGAAGCTCAAAATCTATCCTTCTCTGTTTTCAGAAATACTGACCAGACAGACGTCTAAGAAAGAGAATTCCTGTTCGTGCAGCGTTTGTCTACTCTTTCCTGTACCTGTAGCCTGCAAATCATTGTTACCTATGGTGTCTGTTGCAGTAGCACCAAGAGGCCCTGGCTGATCCTGTCTAGTCACACCATCACAGAATGCAAGAGTCAGTGGCCCAGAACTGGGAGAGTGAAAAGCTAACCAGCTCAGAGCCACACGGGAAGTCAGTGGTACAGCAGGGAGAGAACTTCAGTTAACTTCCCGAGCACCCCTGCCTGTTAAGTGCTGTACTTTGGAGACCTCATTCCTTCTCACTTTGAGAAATCTTCGCTCTGCACTTACGTAGCGTAAGGATCTCCGGTACGGCTCTTTGCTGTTGCCAACCCCAATAATGGGTAAGCATGGTGAAGTGCATTTAATGAGTGTTCCTCATTTCAGAAGTGAAACACAAATCTTCAGTGTTTTGCTTAAACTAAACTTTATATGGAAGGAATGCAAGTCATGAGCAGAGCTGGCCAGAATCTTCCAGGGTTTGTTAGTTTTGGGGTTTTTTTCTCAGTCAGAAAAATACTTGTGTTACTAAACCAAAACATTCTGCCCCATGTAGTGCTGTTATTTAAGTTGTGAATCTGCTAGAAACCACCTTTCAATTTGAAAGGAGTAAAAAGTGGGTTTAATCATCCGACTTTTGTAGATGATGCTCCTTGTTCAGTGTGTAGTAGAAGAGCAAAACCTGAGTAGTATGGTTGGTAGACGTGCAAAAAGATCAGCAAACTCAGGAATTGAACAGAGAGCAGATATCCAAGTGCTGAAGCAGTTGTCTGGAGCAGCAACTCTGTCTCCTCAATCACTTGTCATTCTAGAAAAATACTTACAGTTTGTATTAAGTAATGATTGAGCGACATATGACCTTGGAGGGCAGCGATTCCCCTTACCAGGCCATAAGACCTCCCACGGATGGCCCTACATATGATTCAGGAAGTTCTGCCAGTCTTTGATGTCCGGTATCATTTTTATGATGTTATTCCAAGCAAATGCCTTTCCTTTCTTGAAGAGTGCCTGGTGGGGACGTGTGGTTTACGCTGTAGTAAAGCTGCTGAAACAAAGAGGAACATGCTTGTGAGCAGTTGGCTGAACTGGGACTGCCTGCAAACAACACGGCACGGTCACCACTGCGGGTTTGTTCAGGCCATCCATGAAGGTTGGGTTAAAGGAAACTTCCTCTGCTGCAGCCTTCATGGCAATCTGTAAGAAGAAAGAACACGGGGGATTAAGGGTGAAATGAGTCTTTTTATAAATGCTCTAAACAGAGAACTGTGCATAAGGAGTAACTGGGGAGAGCTTCAGTCATGGTCAACCTGGTGATGAGAAGAAAGCAGTAATTACCTAGTGGGATAGATCATCTCCTGCATTACTGCAGAGCATTCAGTGCCGAGGCTGGATGTGAGAGGGTCACGTTAGCAGCCATAGCAGAATATGTCCCCAGAGCCACACTGGTCTTTCAGTCAAAATCCCAACACAGTCTGTGCAATCAGTGTTTCTCTTTCTGGAAAGTCAGCACCATTTCAAGCTGGCAGCTGGTGCTCTCACTTTGTGCACCAAGAAGCTGCCTGAATCTTGTCTTGAAGAGGCAGTGAAATAATGACAGCTCTTGATTTCCTGTTGTGCACACTGGAGTCTGTACTTGCCATGATCTTGGATCAGGGAACCCCCCAGGGATCTGGAATACTGTGAAGTACCTCATTTAAGCATTTTAATTTCTTGCAAATGCAAGGAGAGGTACGAGACAAAGATCTGTTGTCGATTTCTGGTAGACGTAGGAGGGCTTCTGATGTAATCTTGGAAATGCTCATGTGCCCATGTAATCAATCACCAGAAACATGTTTTGGCCGTGCTTTCTCCTCCATGCTGCTTACTATTGCTGATTCTTTTTCTCTTGGTGCCTTTGGCCGTTTGCTTTTTCTCCTGTTTAGCTGCTGATGTTGCCTCCTTACGTGACATGGCTTTGTTGTGTTGCCTCCTCTCTGACAAGCAACAGCTTGTTAAGCTACGGATGACATATATGTCGTGTCACCTCCTATCATCACAGCGGAGACAGTGCTGGTGATACCGCATGGTTTGTGTTAGCATATGAAGGGCTGTGTCAGAGCTTTTAAAGGATTCACCCCTGGAAAACTTCGGTCTTGAACAAAGGTACTTTTGAAAGGAATAAGATGCCTGACAGACTGATACTGCCCCTATACTCTTGCATCTTTAGGAGACATGCTAAAGGGTTACACCATCTCTTGAGCTTTTGACCTCCACAGATAGAAGTTGATTTACTTTTGGCTTCTTTTCCAGACTTGTCTAAAATATCTGGTTCAGTCAGCATCCTCCTTAAAGTCAACAGGGTTCCAGATCTGTGGTGCGCTTTGTGTGCACAGATCATGGAGCAGTCCCGGTGTCTTCTCCCAAGGCCCCCAGTACGGTCCCACCGTGCAGCTGTGTAACACTCACACCTCTTCATGGTGCAGTGGGAAACAGCGACTGAGGAAGGTGAGCTGATCCAATTTCAGAGACAAAAGCTGATCTGCTCTGACAGCAGAGATGTGTTTTCTGCTATTACGATCCACAAACCTCTTTTGTGGAGGAAATAGGAATTGATTTGAAAGAATCCCTGGCATTGTAATGCTATCAAAGTGAAATTGCATGTTATCAATTTGCCATTCATTCTGAAAGTCTTTAAACCAGTTAGAATTATTTTAATTCAGTACAATCATTCCTTCCAAATTATGGACCTGTAATCTGGTTTCAGTAACTCATCAGTGGCTTTCTTTTAATTTTCCTATATAGTTCTATGTAAATAGTCTTTTTCTCAAAGTGATTTAATACTCATGAGAAGTATCAGAACCTACCAACACTGATTTCATTTATAGAATAAATAAATGCAAAAGTTTACTTAAACCTCATCTCCATCCTTCAAGTAACACAAAAAGGACTCTCTGGGGTGGAGGAAGCGTAGTTTTCCCATCCACTCCAAGCTCCTGGTGTTGCCATTGGCAGTAGGCGCCCACCAACTAGGAACGGGACTGAAATCAACAAGTCGGTGCAGAGAAGTCATTGGCTTGATGGGATGGATTGGTTGGAATTTGGTTTTGGGGATGAATTCAAAAGACTATTCCCTCTTTACTTCGTGTGGCTGCTCATCTGGGATTTTGTAATTTAGTTTGTGATCTAATGGCACGGAGAAGTCCCCATCTCTCTTCCATGAAAATTAGGTACTACTTACAAGCAGATTATGTGATTTGATTCCTTTTCTTGTGGTTTCTGTTGGTTTTTTGTTCCTTCTCCAAGTAGACAAAGCAATGTAACCTTGAGCTCAGCTACAGCTGATCTATTTAGCGCGGGCAGAGAAGGCTGCCAATAGTGTGCCTTAAATAAGCCTGTAGATAATAAACCCTGCCTCTTTTGAAGATTTGAATTAGACCTTTATGTCTCCATATACTGTCTTCTGGTCAGTCTCAGACACCTGCCTGGGAATGCTCTCCAGAACAGCCTATCTCCAGTTACAAAGGCTCCATCCCATGACGGAGGTGTCGGATATATCAGAAGCCAGCCCAATCCTTCTCTGTTTTTCAGAAACCTGCCAATTCATTTTAAACAAGTTACATCTTTGGACCATTTGTGGACACCTGTCATCTGTCCTGTCCTCCTACCATCAAAAAAATCGCAAGTTCTTTGACTTCTGTTTAATGCCCACATACATAAAGACCCTTTAACTCTGGCTGATGCAATCTTCTCTACTAATACAAAGCAGATTTTAAACACATGAATATGCAGTTGCAACCAAGTTGCTACCTTAAAAAGTTTTTATTAAAAATAGCTCTGCAAAAGCACTCGAAGAAGTTAGATGATGTTTGTATGCCCCCTCCTTCCTCCTCTTTCTTCATAGCAGTGACTATGGGAACTTACTTGAAGGAATATAAGAATGAATGATAAATTCAAGCTAATTCAGGGGCCTCCTTATCTCTCAGTCCTCCTTCCCCTCTTCTTTTCCTCCTCCTCTTGCATCTGTTACAGTTCTCAGTGTCTTTCAGGGTTAATTTGTACCCTCAGAACCTAATGGAATAAGTTGGTGGCTCCAACAGCTTGTGTTAAGCAGCTGAGGTGACATAAGAACCATTTATGAGGGCTAGCTTGGATGTGGCTTTGCTTTCCTAGCTTTGTGATGACTGTCCCTGGGGCAGTTGCTTGGAGCCTCATTCCAGTTTTCTGCAGGCTGTTCCCTGGCCATTCAGCAGGAGAAATCGAGGTGGTATCACTTACGATGCCCAATCACCAAAATCTGAGAAAGCATTGCTTTCTATTCACAATATTGCTAAAATTCTAGAGTGGGAGTTCATTGTCTCCCTTCTTCTCTCTCCTGCCATGTACATTCTCTTGTTATATGCTCTTCTACACCAAAAAGTGTTAAAATCAGGCTAATTTAATCTGATCTGCTCTAAAAAAAAGAGAAAAGGGATTAGGGATGGAGATTTATCCTCAGCCTCTATTAATTTCTTAGGCTGTTTACTTGAATTTTCCTCTCTCTCTTTCATTTTGTTTGATTTTTAGCATCTTTTTCTTCCTTTTCCCCCAGCTCTGGGTGAGGGCAGGGCGGAGGAGAGACATGCTGAACACGAGCTGCTGGTGGAACCCCGTGGAGTGAGTTGCTGCCAGGGGCAGGAAATGGAACACATGCCTTCCACCAAGGCAAATTTCTTTTTCTAATCAGATCAGCAGTCATGCAGGGAAAAGTGGCACTGACAAAATGTCAAGAAATCAATCCTCTCATGGACATGGGGTTCCAACCGTAACTTTGGATGGTTTTCTGACACAGAGAGGAAATGGCCGTGGCCAAAATTGTGTTGTACATCATGATTACAGCTGTAAGGAGCACTTACGTTCAACCCAAATAGCGGCAAGCCTTTAAATTTTAAGTCCCTGACCCAAGCTGCCTAATGGAAAGTTAAAATGAACTTAATTAGCAGCTTCAGCTTGTTGTGTTTCTTGTCATGCTGTATTACTGCTCTGAGGAGTACCTGTTCCGCAAGGTTTTGGCTCAGAGGCTGCTAAGGTATAAATAAATCAACCGTACTCATTTATAAACCTTCACATTATTACTTTATCCCTAAATGTATATACACACACCTTACATATTTTTGCCAAGTTTGAAGTCATGGCTCCCCCTGTTATGTTTTGGGTGGTTTTTAACTATAAATTTGATCTCGGGGCCTGGCAATAGAGTGCACTGTTCGTACGTTGTAGCGCAGAGAGGGAAGCAGAGATGCCCTTGGAGCTGTCTTTGGTATGCGTCGCATGCAGCTCCGGCTGCTGCCGTGCTGCAGCAGCACCGTGGGCTCTTCCTGCTGCACACAACAGAAAACATCCAGCTTCCAGGATTCCACAGCTGATGTATTTTACTTAGCAGATGAAAGCCACTGGAATTTGTCCTAGATTAGCTCCCTGAAATGAAAAGGACTGGGAATATGTTTCTAGCCCTTCAGGCCATAAAAATTGCTGGATAAGAATTTCATAGCAAAAGCACCACAATATCCTAGTTCTGTGAACCCTGGATATAAGACATAATTTCAGGTGCATATCTTAGAATAACTTACTGAAGAGCACAAAACCAGTTAAAAAAACCAATTGAGTTACTTTACTGTAGGCCTGTCACTTGACTAGCATTGATGCTTCAGCATTTAACTGCCATTAGCAAAAACTGGTATTTCCATGACATAACAACAAGTAACCAGAAAATTCTCTATGGAGGAAAACACAGTTTAAAAATATAACTTGGAAGGCTGGGAATAACTAATGCTGAAGGATAGGAAGCCTCTGCCATACAAAGAAGGAAGGGAATGATTAAGTCTGTTAAGCAAGAATGCTTGAAGGGATATAAACAGGATTATATAGCTATCTATTTATGGAGAAGTCTATTACTGAGAATGCTTCTGTTTTGCTTTGATGTGTTCAAAGTAGTGATATATAAAAGGTACTACGTTGTCTTAAATTAACTTGTGAAACTCACTGCTGCAAGGAAGATACTGTTCCAGGCAAAAATTAGTAATAGTTGATAAAAGGCTAAATAAATTTATTTATTTAGATTTGATAGGGGAGACAAAGGCCTTGAGATCTGTCTGTGACAGAACAAATGCTGATTATGATTGAATTTGTTGTTTGGTTATTTTATTTTATCCTGGTGTAAGTAAAGTGTGTGTGTGTGTGTGTGAGGTGAAACAGCTACTTGTGTGGAGATTTCAGAACATCTTTGGAGGCCTCTAACACTGGCAAATACAACTCCTAGAATTTTCTTTTGGAAACAAAACAAGCCTTTTTTTTTTTTTTTTTCTGAGAATGTTTTAAGACTTAACAAATGCTGTGGCACTATCTGATTTGACACTCATAATCCTCACAGGTGCTAGCAAATATGGGTGTGAATAGCAAGCGCAAAACTTTGCATTCCTCTTCAGACCATGCACGATCTTAATTAAATCTACTAAAGCATGAGAATTTTAGATTAAAGCTCAGGGTCATTCCCAGTGCATCCTAATGCTTCAGGTGTAGAGGAGGGCTGCTGGAATAGCTGGTTGTATACTTGGCAGAAAACATCCTATCCATAGGCTCTAATAGTTGGAGATCAATTTGATAGCTAATTACTTGCAGCGCTAGTGAAGGCTGACTCTGAACCTTCTGCAGTTTGCTGATTGTATCAGTGCCATGGCTGCTGAGAATACATCAGACTGACGTATTATTACCCTTCTTCTCAGCTATATCCCTGACAATTAGCAGTCTACCTCTTACCAGCTCTGTTCTGCATTACTGTGGAGAATGAACTCACTCTTGAGAAAGCAGGGGCGCCGAAACAGGCATAGGAAGGTACTTTCTGATCTGTCTATGAGCAGTAAACATAAGTGTATTGATCTGCTGCTGGTAAAAGCAATGTATCGAAGTCCACTGCTACAGCACTTCCAGTCCTGACTGCCTCTCTGGTACCCAGCATGGGTCCGTGGACTACTGTAGAGATGGCTTGAAGGAGAATCCTGACTTGGTGATGCAGGATCTATTGATGTATCATCTTTAACACCAGCTTAACCTGCTACATCTTTTCTTTTAATGCTGTGAAGATTTTGGGGTCTGACACTTGCAAATACATGTTATCTAATAATTTTTTTAATAGGTAGTCAAGACACATTCCTGATATCTGATGGCCTGGTGTATGCCTATTAGTTTTGGAACAGGTTATTTTTACTACTCACTTTCCTTCCTCTATCTCCAGGCAAAATAAATCTAAATTCAAATTTTAAGAAGACAGGGAGGGTAGGCAAGAGAAAGAGAATCAAGCAGTCAGCTCAACATGCGAAGGTTCATCCCAAAGCAATTTTTACAGCCGCATTTTAAACTTGCTCAAAAATGAAAAAAAAAAAGGGTTTATAATAGAGATGTAAACCATTCCTTACAATAGGAGAGCAGCTGGGTACTGCTGGAATATCGGAGGTTGCTGAGAGTTGCAGTTCAAATGAAACTGTCCACCCAACTTTAAAAGAAGATGTCAAGTGCAGACCCTCTCTTGCTGAAAAGAGGGACAAGAAAAAAAAAAAGGGCACCTTATTGATCCATTTAGCTGGTAACAGATACGAATCAACCCAAAAAGTGTATTTTCTGACATTCAAGTTAGATAAATGTCAAGAGCTGCAATTGATCTGGAGCTCACTGCAAAACTTCATGGAATAATGTGCTATAGAGAGATTTTTGACACGTTTTCTGTGAGAAACCACATTTAGACAGTAACCTGCTTGAAGGATGGGTGCTGTAACACATGGCACTGGTAAGTGTCAGCAGAACTGGGCAGAATTCCCTAGTCTTTCGAGAAGGTGTGAAAGAATTGTATTGGTTTTGGTGTAGGATTTGGGCTGTTGGATAGTTCTCCTCAATTATAGGCTGTCTTGTTTTGTGATGCTTTTGTAAGAAGAGTAACAACAGCAGGTCACGCTGTGAAGTCTGTCAGCTGCACTTTAACAAATGGTTGTTGGCTTATCCTTCCTTCTGGGGACTGAAGGAGATAACCCCTCACCTCATAGCTGCCGATGCTGCCATCCCCTCATCCCCCAAGGAACCTGCCTTTGGCTGGCTGGCCGAGTCCCCTGTGACTCCTGCTGGAAGGGATGGCACAGCTGACACGGAGCTGAGCGGTGGCAGCAGCAAAAACTTAGGGCAGTAGAATCATTATTTACAGGGCCTATTAAAGAAGGCAGGCTGAAAAACATCTCTGGAATGTCCAGTTCTGAGCTCCCTAGTTCAAGATATACACGGAACCACCGGAGAGAGTCCAACAGTGCCTACAAAGATGATGGAGGGACTGGAGTGTCATCTGGGGAAAGGCTGAGAGAACTGGGGCTGTTTCTTCTGGGCTGCTGGAGAAGAGCAGCCTGAAAGGGGATCTGATCAATGCTGGTCAAGAGCTAAAGGGCCCCTGGGGAACAACAGGATAGGTCCAGACTCTTGTTGGTGATGCCCAGTGACAGGACAAGGGGCAATGGACACAAACTGGAACCTGGGAGGTTCCATCTGAGCAGGAGGAGAAACTTCTTTGGTGTGAGGGTGTGGGAGCCTGGCCCAGGCTGCCCAGAGAGGCTGTGGGGTCTCCTCCTCTGGAGAGATTCCCAACCCGCCTGGACACTGCGCTGCTGGGCCCCCTGCTCTGGGTGACCCTGCTGGATGGAGCAGGGGGGTGGCACCAGATGATCTCCAGAGGTCCCATCCCTTCCAGCCTCTACCATGCTGGGATTCCATAATGTCACAGGCTGGGTGTTATTGATAGCAATGTAAGGACTGTATAGATCACTATGATAGCCTATTTATCAATTTATTAAGACAGGCACCATCATCCAGCACTGCAGAGCCAAATTTTTAAGTGTGGATTTAGCAGCCAGAAAGCATCACACAACTGTCCCTGCAGCCTGATCCACATTAAGGTATTTGCTCTCAATTTCAGAGTTTTCAACTTCTAAATAAGGTTCCTCCTTTCAGTTAAATAAACAACAAATCTATCTGCAGATTATTATTTTTATTACTATTTTAATGTGATTATTTAAGGCACAGCAACAGCTCCAATTGAATTATTTCTTACGAATGATTGACCTGTCTTTGGGGGCTTTAATCCATGAAGTAGGTACTAGAAAAATCCACTTGGCACATTGGCTGTATCTGTGTAACTTTTGATTGTATGGATATATGTTTAAAATAATGTCTATAATAAAATACGTGTGGATGGTACTGGGCTATCAAATCAGTCTTGAAATAAAATAACAGGTTTTCTTAGCTGTTTTCTTGTTTCTGTGGCAAGAGGAATGTGTTTTACTTGGTTTGGTTGGGTTATGTTGATTTTGTTTTTTTTTTCCGCAGGAGGAGTAGATGGAATGTTAGATTCACTGAGATTCCCACACCTTGTGCTGGTGTTGCACTCCATCAATAAAGGAAGATAACATTTCTTCAACCTTCAGTAGAAACAAGCACCTTTATGACTGCATCTCCAAAACCTTACAAGCTTTTTGTGAGGATTCAAAGGAGTGTACGGAGCAAGAAGAGTTTTTGTTTCTGTTTGAGGCTCCGGAACTGTTAGAGAACTCTTGGCAACTCCTTCCCCCCAAGGTATGTCCTTAGGATGTTCTGCATATTGTCCTTTAAAGAGTTAAGTTCCACACTCAAGATTAAGACCAAGCAATGAAAGAAAACCACAGAAGTATCTGAGAGGGGAACAAAAAAAAAAAAGAATTACATTGTAACACAGTTTCTGCAAAGTCTAAGAAAATGAGCTTTGTTTCATGAAAATTTGAGATGATAATGAATAGCAGAGCACTTATTTGCCAGCTGAATGGCTGCTAAATATAGCTCTTCCATCAGAAGCTTCTCCGATAGTGGATCTCGAGATAAATGAACAACCTGCTTCTGCCCTGAAGATGCCTTTATCTTTAAAATTCTATTCTTTAAAATGCTCTTTATAGTCTTTAAAATAACTGCTAGCAGAGCTGACTGGCTGGCCAGGCCAAGCCAAATGAAGGTCCCTCCTGAAGTGGCTCTCACAGCTTAGACTTCTCTGCAGCAAATCGCTGCTCGAGTTGTGCCGGTTTTATTCGCTCTCAGCCATCAATTGCTGTGGAATTGGAAAGACAGGGCTTAGGACTTGAAATTACAAATGTTTGCCCCTTTCCCCCTTCCAAAATTTGGTATTAAAGATCAGAGCAAACTTTTGTAATGATTCATGAGATACCACCACCCTCCCTCCCTCTCTCTCGAGCTCCCCGCTCGCCCGATTCCTTATACACATCAATGTGGTCTTTTATTGCCGTTTAATAATAAATGGTATTTTGTTTGCCTACCTGACACTTTTATTAACTTCACTTTTGTGTGCCTGTGCACATGTTTCTCCAGGCATGATTTCTCCCCAACACCCCCCAAATAGAAGGAGGGGGGAAGGGGGGAAAGCGCAGCTTTATTTGAAGAGAATTTGTCCCTAATCTGTTGCAGCTGTAGGGGACCATTCGGCCAATTAAAGAGCACAGGCTTTGGCTCCTTCCCAAATGAGGCGACCACATGTTCCACTTGGAGTGGTCACCTCGGGGAAACGGTGGGTCATGGGGGCATCTGGTTGTCATTTCTTCTCTAGTCAGCATGAGGCAAAAGTACAGCAGCAAGGAGGGGAGAAAATGTACAGTTTTCTGTATCTCCTGTCTTGTCCTGCACCATCAAAAGAGCCAGCGGCAGCACCTAGTGAGAGTAGGAGGGTGTCCTATAACTTGGTGCAGTCTGGGATTTGGGAATGGAAGTTCTGCATTGGGTTTGCTTAGTTTTGAGATGTCATTGGCTTCTTTCTCTCGGCTTCCACAGTGTAAACGTGAAGGTTCTGATACCATAAAGGAATTCCGGTGGGTTTAGGCTGGTTGAGCTGACTGGAGAGTTTCCCTCACAGGTAGGAAACGTGCCCGCTCGACAAGGCAGCAGCCCCTCCTGCTACAGACCAGCGAAAAGGTCAAGGCCTGTTAGGTAGTGGAGGTTTGATATGAATGTAAGAAGACGTGATCTCCAGCGTCTCCACTGAGTGATGTAATCTGGTGCTCTGTAAACAGTGTAGATCATGAATTATGAAGGGTGTTACGAGTGGATCTGTAGCTTAATTGACTCCCAGACTGCACATACACCTAGGGCTGCCAGAGACATTGCGGTGAGGCCGTCTTCAAAAAATCAGAAACATCTGGTTTCAACTAAACTCAGGCACTAATAAAGTAATACTCCTCATGAAGGGGGAAATGCTTCAATGAACTAGCCAGGTCAGTGAACTCATTTTCCTCTGGATGTGGCTGGCCCCCAGTTTTCAAGCTGTTTTGGTTAACACAGGCTGGTTATTTAGCTTCGTTAATGAAGCAGCATCCGTGGTGAAAAGGTTTGCTTGATCTGAAACTTTCATCTTTTCATTTTGATGAATTTAGAGTTGTAACTTTTCCATTCCGGGGTCCTGAGCGTCACAGTAGCTAAGAATGGACACAGAAGTTTCTGCATGGCAGCTGAATTGATAAATGTGTTTTCTTAGCCAGGGTGAGCACAGATGTTGCTGTTCAAGGGGCTGTGAGGCCCTCGCAAAATGGTTGGAGAGAAGGAGGGTGCACATGGAGCTGCTGATGAGCCGTGGCCACCTCCTTGTGAGCCTCAGCCTCAATCAGAGGCTAGAGAGGAAGTAATGGGCTGTTGGCCACATGGTGGGACACAACAGATCGTGCCATGGCCTAGGGGCATGGACCAGTAGCAGACCGGGCAGAAGCTTTGTAGGGCGAGACATCAGTGGTGAGGGACAAGTTAAGTTATGGGTGTATGCTATTCAAAGCAGGGACTTGGATCAGAAAGATTTACTCTAATCCATCTATGATCCTCTTAAATTTCTTTGTAGAGAAAGAAGAAAGACCAAGTTTTAATTTTTCTTTGGCTTTATGAACTCTTTTCTTTCCCCCAACAGAATTTTAGATTATTAGATTTAGATTATTCTGGACACAGTCCTCATCTGAAGCCTAGACCAAGGCCAGCCTGCCTTCTCTACAGTGACACAATGCTGCTTCAGCTTCCATCTGTCCAGGAGCCCTCAAGTCTGTCCACTCTGTTGTGAGTTCTAGTTCTGTCACCTACTTAGTTTTATAAACCGTGCCGCATGTGACACGTTTGTTCGAAGGCCCCTGTGATGGCAGTTTTGTTTGATTTTGGAAAGGGTTGCTGGCTTTCTTTATCATTTGTTCTAAATGTCATGAAACGCCTACACAAGAAAAAAATGGAAGTTGCTTGCATTTACTGGCGAGTACTTACATGGGACAAGGAATAACAGGTATAAACTTGAGCATAGAAAGTTCCACCTCAACAAGAGGAGAAACTTCTCTGCTGTGAGGGTGGCAGAGCCTGGCCCAAGCTGCCCAGAGAGTCTGTGGAGTCTCCTTCTCTGCAGAGATTCCAAACCCACCTGGATCTGTTCCAGTGTGGCCTGCCCTGGGTGTCTGGGTGTTCTGCTCTGGCACGGGGGCTGGACTTGATGATCTCCAGAGGTCCCTTCCAACCCCTATCATTCTCTGATTCTATGAACTGTCTCAAAAGCTGAAAGGAGAAAAAGGGGGAATTTAGTTTAGCTTTTGTCAGTAACTTCTTCCTTTGGCCCTTGCATCCCTTCACATTTTGCTGTACAGTCTGAAAATTTCATCCAAACCTTTGGAAGCGTTTCGTGAACATCAGCAAACACCTTGGTCAACCACTCGAGAAAGGTGACATTTAGCAAACCTTTAAATGCTTCAGAAAGGGTGATGACAGTCATTACAGGAATGGGGTTCTTGGTGAGATAGTTTCTGGACCAGCTGCTTATTGTAACTTGGAGAAAGAGCATTTAACTTCATTTACAAATAGTCAGGATAACTGCTGCATTTTGAGTCAAAGGGGACACTTTCTAGAGGATACCCTGTGGCAGTTGTCAGAGTGGGAGGTCAAAACATTTGCCACAACTTTGATGTCCTTTTAAAATCTGAAGCTCTGTCTGCAGGACTGTTTATAGGATCTTACATAACAAAAGAATTACCTCCTCTGATACATATTTAATTCTCCAGTTACCACCATTTGTTAGCAAATTAGAAGCCATGTTATAATTGTGATTAAATACACTTAGTATCATTTTCTTACAGTTTGGGAGCTGAGACAAACCAGGAAAGTCTTTATATAGGTGTCATCCTTTCTGGTACCTGGAAAAAAAAAAAAATCTGTCTTGTTAATGAAGATCTAGAAAATGTAAATGGCTTCCATGGAGATCCGATGATTTACATCCACAGTGGATTTGGCCCTAGGTATGTAATCAAAGATGCTAATTGTGCCAATGTACTAATTTCTAATTTCATCTTTAACCTACCTCTGGGGCCTTTGAGGTTGATGAGATGGCTGAGGAGCTAGTAAACTGTTGTAGTCAGTTTGGCAGTGTCATCTCGAATAAAACCTAGACAGGATTTCGCGTAGGACTCTGGAGTAGGAGTTCGTAAATCCTGTTTAATTTCAGAAAGGAAAAAACGAAGCAAAATGAAACAAAACCCACCAACACAAAAACAACCACAAAACCAACCTAAAGCTTCCTGAGTACCTATTGGAAGAAATGGCAAACTTAACATAAGTGTTTTATTTTTATTTTTTTTTCCCTGCACATGCTTTTGATCTGGAGAGGGGATGGAAGTGAGCCCCCAGTATTTCTAAAACATAGTAATTTATGAATGCACTATTTGTCTAGGGTGGATGGTATAATGAAAACAAGTGACAAAATACTGATCCTTTGCAGATCAGAATCAGATTTTTCTTGCATAGCCTACAATTTTCCTGCTGTATTTTGTGGTTAGCGATGCCAGTTCCAATGAATTCTCAAACTGGAAATGAGGGAGGGCTGGAGCTAAAACTAAATTCTTTCTGCATTAAGGCATGGACTTCTGAATCTTTAATTATTAGGATGATTTATAGATGCCTTTAATCCATTTGCAATCTATCAATATTGTCGAAATAAATGGCAGATAATAAATAATTGTAGGGCTTGTGTTTTAATTTTCCAAATATTGCATTTGTTCTATCTCAGATACTGTCCCTGAAGTCCAGATAGCTGCTTTTCAGTCTCTTCACTGGTTAATATCAGAACTGAAGATAAACAAACTATGGCCTTTTAACCTGTAGAGTTTGACTGGCATCACATTAAACTAACATACTTCTACCCTAAGAAAACATGAAGGCAGCTTTCTCCAAGGTAGAAGGAAAACTGCAGGGCTTTTTTGGATAAGGTCATGTTCATCCCCCTTCCCTACCTCTTGGAAAACCTGACTTGTAACATCTTCCAGAAGCAGGGAGAAATGGCTTTTTTGTGTTTTGCGTTATGAGGGAACTGCATTGTTTGTCTCAGATTAAATATAAATGCTTCTAACTGCCTTTGCAGAAGCAGGAGTACGTGAAGGTAGCTGGCAAGGGCGCGAGCGTGGCTTTATCTGCGTAAATCAATCATATGGAGAATGGTTGACTCATCATCTGTCTTCTTTTATTGCCTCAGACCGGGTGAGTGGTACATCATGAAAACTGGAGCATTTGTTACCCCGCTTTCCCAATTCCAGTAATGCCCAGTTCTGAAATCTATCCTAGACCTGTACGTGGCTTTTATTAAAATAGACTTGAACCCTTAAAATTAACTTTTCTCCTCAAGTTTCTCTTGAGATCAGCAATGTGGTGCTAAAATCCTTGCTGAAATCAGCATCTGGCAGGGTTAGCCCTTTACATCCTTACCCCACACTTTTTTATGTACATCGATTTAACTTTTTTTCAGGGAAAATCTTCTATTGAAAATTACTACTTTTGTAAAATTGCCATAGAGATGTTTATAGGATGTTAGACTCTGGTGTGTAAGAAAAGATTATAACTCAGCCGTATGGAAAAAGTAGTATAAAATAAAAATATTCTGAAGAAGTTACAGTACCTCTATAGTCATGGTAAAAAATTCTGTGGTATTTATGAGAGAATTCTGTACCTTTTAAGAGATTTCCACACCGGAGAAGTAAACAAAGGAAGCAGTAGGGTAGCTACAGTAGCACCGCGATATTCAGGTGATGTCTGTATCCATCAATAAGCAGTAAAATACAATTCTTGGTCCAACTGATCACGCCTCTGTCAATTAAAATCCCTGATCCAATACCTCAGGAGGGATTTATGACTGAACTCTGAATTTCCAGCCCAGTGCTTTATGCTGGATGAAACTGGTAGCAGAGTAATGGCAAACACTGAGGAGGAGGGTTTTTTCCCTCAGAGTCTGTTCAGGTTCATCTCCGATGTCCAAGAAGCCCTAGGACAGAAAAGTAAATAATGTGGGACACGTTCTTTTATTTTTCAGGCACTATATACCTGGAAACAAGGAAAACAAAATCACAACAGCTCAAAATTGCTATGAGGCTGTGTTGACAAAATTGGTAAGTAGCTCAGGAAAGTGAAATTTCCTTTCTTTTTGAAGAGCAGTAAGTTCTGTCTTGTATCAATATTAGTGATTCAGTGAGTGATGTGGTGTTATTTTATCCCAGAAAGCTACACACTGCAGCGGACGTTTGCAACGTGGCCGAAAGCCGATTCGGTTCAAATGTGTAGCTTAAGCTTGTTTAAGTAGATGAGCAGGCGAGCAATCTGTAACCCGGGTGTCATATTTATAGTTAGTTTGCACAAGAGCTCTCGTGAGCAGGCACCGTTTGTTTGGACAAGTGCTACTGGACTGCAGAACTGGCCCCCAGGTCAGTGTCAACACTTGGCAACAGCGGGTGGAAAAGTTTTCAGGAATTTTCCACCCAGGGCTGCGCATCAGGTTTTCCCGTGTTGGCCTGAGAGTTGATAGGTGTAACCCAGTAGAATGAAGATGTCACTGTTGTCGTGCTTTTCACATCTTGTACTGGAAATAGAATGGCTATAACTTCCCAACATCTCCTCTTGTTGGGTGCGAGGAAGGAGCATCCGTTTTCCCTACGATCCATGTGAAAATAAATCAATAGTCCTAAACTCACAAGTTATTAAGATCAGCCACAAACTCTCACAGTCTTTTGGAATATCAATTCCTCTATCCCTGTTTTCTCTGCGTGATCTTAATGGGAGATAGAGAAGGATGCTGATGTTAAAGATAACTTCAGTGAGTTGCTCCTGGAAGAAATGTTTGGGTTTTTTTTTGCCTGTCTTTCATGGATTTTTAAAAGCTGAGATGAAGAGGAGCTCTTAAGGGCATTTAAATAAGAGGTGAATTGTACATCAGTCCGTTTGCTGGGTTCTTCAGTATCATTACAAACATCATAATGTTTATGACAAGCTAACAGAGCAACCACGTGGTGAAGAATCATTTAGCTAGGTGCTACATGGACATTATTGGAAATAAATCAGAAAATCAAGGGTCTTTAAAATCGGGAAATTACCCACTAAGTTATTTGAAATTAGATTAGACAGTGGTATCTGAGATGGCAGCGTAGGGAAGAAAGCAGAAGGAAATAGGAATATGGGCTTGGAGACCGCACTGGATGGTGTCCAGGCTGGGGATATATTTGGAGTGAACGCTGCAAATCAACTGATGATGTAAATTGCTGAATCTCACACTTAAAATCTACTAGAGAAAAATACTTTTGGTTCTGTGTTGGCTTTTTGAAAATCCCGTTTGAGTATCTGGAGCAACATATTTAATCTCAGCATATCTTAAATTCAGTAATTCTCTTTTTGAACGGGCATGCTTTCAGGATCCCATTTTCTGTGTATTGCATATTCCCTCTTATTTTCTGTGAGAGAACAGAGTAGGAAAACACCTAAAGATGTGTGTAGAAAGATGCACTTGAATTTCAAAGCCTTTAACAGCCTTTCTGGAAGGATTACTGCTTTTTCCAGAGTATTAATGCACAGGGGAAGGCCCTGGAGAAACCAACCCACACCTCGAAACAAGGCTTTCCCTGACTGACTCCCCTTTAAGCTTTCTCCAGAACTCCCTGTGATAGAGGCCTCCCACTTTCCCTACCTCTAGCCCACTACTTTTGCCATCAGAAAGCTGCTTTTAGCTTTTGCTTTTCCTGAAGTCGAATCTTTCTTTTCTGCATCTTAAGCCCTCTGCTCTGTGTACTTTGAGACAGACTGTTCTCATCTCTTTCCGCCAGACTTCCAGCATACTTGATGACTTCATTCACTGTCATTCTTCTTAGGCAAAACAAGCCTGTTGGCTCAATCTGCACTCAAACTTTGTTGGGTTTTGTTTTGGTTTGGTTTTTTTAACTGTTGCATAACTCTTCTTGCCATCCCTGCACTGAACTTGTACGTGAATCACAGACTTTCCTTCTGGGGATTTAGGTAGAAGAAACATCTTTGCAAGATGAAAAAATTATGACCTGAATCATCCCTTCTTTATTCAATCACATTACTTATGGATTTTACTGGGGCAAATGGAATGTCCTTGGGATGCTGTGTTGTACGGATCTATTACAAACTAGTTAACAAGGACATTTCATGTAATCTAATTTTAATTTACATAACCTTTTAAAATTGGATTATTCAGGTTTAGGCATTGTAATGCATGAGTGGAGCAGAGTGCAGCATAGGCTCTCTGACCGCAAGGATTTGCTGTGGTTTTACGGTGGTTTATTTGGAAGCCCAACCTGGATGTGACAACCTGAAAAGCGTTTCAGGAAAGAGTTAATTTCTTAACTAAAATTACGTTTCCCAACTCCATCCTAGAAAGGATTAAATAAGAACTTGCTAATTGGTGAAGGTGGGAGGGCCGGGGATTTGTAGGCAGAGCAGGTGATAATGTAACTGGTAGAGATTAGAGACTAATTATGTGGAACCAGCAATTGAATGCCAGGTGTAGGAGATGCACAGCAGGGTGGAGCGAAGGGGTGGCTGCTGGGGAGGGGGCAAGGAAGGACTTTGAGGTGTGCTTTAAAGCACTGAGTGAAGGTAGCTCTGAGTAATACTTTCTTCAAGGTGATTTGTGTGAGAGGGAAGGACAAACTCGTAGTGAAAGCAGGTGGCTGTGTTCTTACGGATTTCTTTTCAAGCATGACTCTGAATTTCTGTGCTACACTTGACCATTGCCTACTGTTGTGTGCTCCGTGAATCCTCCACAGGTTCCCATATATCAGTGTGAGTCAGCAAGAAATCCACTTGGTGGTATTGGTGAAAGATCCTCGAAATAAACAGAACAGTTGTTTGCTGCTCTATAAAGGTCAAGTTTTGTTCCCGTTCAGGCTGCCTTTTGAACAAATCCTTGGTATTAGCTCCAGCTTTAGATGGTGTGGGGATTGGTGGGAGCGCTTTGTTATTCTCAAGTACAGGCACTGAAGAGTAATTCAGTCATTACATATTTTAATACAAATTACAGCTTCCTGAGGAGCAACTATAAATAAGCCTCCTCTGCCGTGTGTGTAACAGGCAGACGAGCGTCGCGCTCTCCTAGAGCAGCCCTGTAATTGAGAACCAGATGCTGCCAAGTTCTAGCCCTGATTCTGGCCTTCTGGTGTGGGTTTGAGTGATTGCCTACAGCAGTGAGGTGTAATTGATTAGTTATTGACTGGGAATGTGCAGAAGGTAGAAAAGCACTGCTGAAAGGGTTGAAGGGGGTTTGTCCTTCCCATCAGATAGAGGTGGTGTGATCTGGTGAAGTGTGCTTAGGTAAATATGTGTTTCACAAAAGAGAAAGGGGGGGTTTATGCTTGGAAGTTTGTTCTGTCTTATTCTTAAGTGTGAATGCTTCAGCTTTCAATATTGTGCTGTAATGATATTTTTTACTTATTTGATAGGTAGATAATGGTGATGTGTTTAAAGCCTTAACCATCAGCTAAGGTTTTATGCTGGTCTCAGCTATGAGTGCGGATGCACTGATGGGGATATTTCCTTTTATATCACTGTAATCTTTATTAGCAACATGAATGCAGCCAGCTCTAGATGATGATGGCGTTGTAATAACAGAATGAAAATAGAGTGCTTTCACAGGAGCATAGAGAACACTCTGCATATCTATAGGTTTTAAATGAATGACTCTGTATGCTACGAAAAGGACCGATACAATCATAGGCACTTAACCACTGGTTATTTCCAGGGAATGTTGCAGGCCTAACATATATTTCTAGAGATGTCAGGGAAGGCAACTTTATCTTTCAGCAGGGCTGTTTCTGGCATTTCTAGCAGTTCTCAATGCATTTAGTAAAATAAGAGTGCTGTAATCATGCTATATTTTAGGAAATGCAAATTAATTTTAGCATTATAACATTAATATTCCTTGTTAGGCTATTAATCACTTGACTCCTTGATGTTTGAAACTCGGTCCTTTAAAACAGGAGATGTACAAGGAAATGAACGTGGCTCCCATCTTCCTTTGGCCAAACAGACCCCAGCCGTGCACCAAACCAAGCGTAACGTGGGGACGTCTGGTGACTGAGCATCTTAAACGTGAGTAACTTGATGGCTAATGTACCTACCTGGCTACTGGTCAACAGCTAAGTAATGTGCCATCCAGAAAATGCCTGGGGCTTAGTTACCCCGTGAAACATCTGCTGTGAATTTTAGACGACGGCACCATCCCGCTGGTTTAGGCTCAGCCACGAGACTGTGTGTGCCATGCGCTTTCGGAGCTTGCTGAGGGGTTTGGAGACAGGGCAGCTTGATAAAGAAGTCTCGGGAGCTCTCTGGGTCTGCCATAACACAAACAGAAACATGCAGCCTGGGAATGGCATCCCCCCAGGTATGGGGATCAGGGTTATGGAGCTGCAGCTGCTAAAAGCGTTTCTACCTCAAAGAGGCAAAGTTAGCTGCAGGTGTTGGATGTATCCCAGGCTTGTGGTGCAGGTGTGGGTGAAGTGGAAGCCTTTCTGCTCCAGTGCAGCAGTGTTTCTGTGGTCATTCCCTGCTTTCCTAGCTCTATTTCCATTAGGAATGTGTAACAATGATTGTTTGGCTTCAATCTCTGAAGTTTAACTATGGAAACTTCTTGTTCCTCTGGGTTATGTTTTGTGGACCTAATAAGAAACCTAAGATTTTCCTCTTGGAATGTGACAGAGGTCAAGGCTGGGTGCACCATGGCTTTGCTGGAGGTAGCAAGAGAGAAGTCTTCCCTCTTCTGAGCAATTGAGAGTATTATATTAAGCACTTCTCAGGCAGAAAACTGTTCAGGTTGTTAAAAGCTTTGCACTAGAAAAGGTTTTATTTCAATATTTTTGATACCAATTAGAGTTCCCTTTAAATTAAAATTAGTCTAAACCTGGGCCATCAAGGCTCATTAAACCACCTTACTGTATACAGCATGGCCTTTGAAAACATAGGTGCTATCTGCCTATTGACAAGGCACAGGATTTTGGAAATACTGGGTGGGGTTTTTTTTTATTCCTCTTATTTTTGCCTTACAATAAAGTTGGGTTTTGTTAGCCATGAGGCATGAGCAGTACAAGTGGAACACCTTGGGATAAAGGTTTCAGTTTCAGTTTGTGGCTTTGCATCACTGTCTTAAAGCAATACTTGTAATTGCTGTAAAATTGGAATGTGTCTCAGAAAAGCCACGCTGCTTTTCTGAGCACTGATTTCTTTGTGATGAAGGCAGTTAAGAGTCCATAACCTTGGGAAGATGTCGCAACAAATGGGATGTTTGTGCCCATTCTTGACCTTTCTGCTGCTTATAGTAAGTATAACTATGAATGTAATGAAATATGGTGCTGTACATCAAAGTGTTAAGAGAATCCATAAGTCCAGACATCATGTGAAACCTTAACTGTACAACTCTATATGGCTTGAAACTGATTAAGGAAACAAAATAGTGTGTTCTTCCTTTTCCTCTAGTTCTACAGAGCATGTATGAAGTGAAGGCATTGTTTGGTTGTGTGGGGTTGGTGGGGGGGTTTGGAGAGGATGGGTAATGTTTAGCTCACCAGTTCTTGAGTGCATGGGAGTCCTGATGTATGAGATTGGAACATTTCATAGAAAGGAATTCAGAATAGAAAATAAAACTGCATTGTTAGAAAACTTCAATGAAAAGGTGACCCCGTTATCAAACTAAGTGTACGAACACATGCAGCTGGAAGGTATTGTAAGTCCAAAACCTGTGGATTCAGGGGAAAAAAAATGTTTGCCATTTTCAACCCTCCGTATCTCTGGTTTCTGTTCTGTGTGTACAGTGCTCCTATGAGAGCTTAACTTGTGTTGTTTATCCTGTTGAGTCTTCTCCAGAACACTTGAATGTGTAAATGACTCATGGAGTACAGACCTTTCCTTTCAGACGAGTTCTGTTTGGTGGGCTGGTGAATTCCTAGCAGAGCACATCATCTTGATTCATTTGAAATGAAACTCGGCTTCTTTTCTAAATCAAATCAGTTTCATAAAAAGATGTACACCACTGAGACTTCGAGATAAGACCAGAACTCCAGACTTGGTGGTTTTGTTTTATTTTCAAGTTAAAACTCATCTCAATACTTTCTTGAAGTTGTGAGGAGGAATAAAAAATAGCATTTTCTATTTGATTATATTTTCTACTTGAGTCTGTTATTCTGAAATGACTGTAAACTAACCTTATCCTCATCATCTAGATACGATTTATTTTTCTCCCTTTCTTTGTGGAGCTGAATACTGTTCTGGCCACTTGTATTTGGGTTTGGTTTTTTTTTTATTAAATTTTTGTGATACTTGTCCTTTGTCAGTTAATCTTCATACTGTCTGTAAGGAAAACTGTTTCTCCATAAAGTTTGCGTGCATCCCTATCCATAAAATACAAAGTGAGCTCTATTTGCAGATGAATTGCTACTCTTTCTCATACAAATGACAAAAAAAAACCCCTGAAGTGTATTAGTAATGTGATCGCAGTACTACTTCAAGCACAATTACCTTGTCTTCAACTGAAGATAAGCAGAATTGCGGCATTCTCTCTAGCCATAAAGTCTGCTCCTTCACGAGGAGTTAGGGAGAAATAGAAGGAATGTTTGTGAGAAGGCATTTGTGGAGGTCTTTGCATGCTGGTTTTGCCTCAAGTGGAGGCATGTGGAAATCACAGGTTGAAATTTTTTGGAAGCATTTTACTGCAGTTTCAACTGCTGGTGGCTGTCGTAGTTTGGTCTCTGTTAGGGACAAGTTACCACAAATATCTCTGGCAGCCTGTTAACAAGTCAAGACCAAATCTTGAGGCTTGAGAAAAGAGGCAGCAAATCTGCTTATTGGGCTTTAATTGTGTGTTATTTTTTTTTTCCGCTTGGATCTATTCAGGATTGATTCCAATCGGCACATCTACCAAACTGCCCTTTGGAAGTCAATTTGTCAGAGATTTTGTCCAAATTATTTTAAAAATGGCCAAGAATGAATTTACTAAAATGTGAGTTACAAACCTCTGTCAGAGTCAGTGGTGTGGACCATCTGTGTGAAGTTGCTGTTGTCTGTGCTAAATCGTGTCTCTCTGAAGTTAGCGTTTGGCTCATTCCACAACGTAAGCAGCGTGGGCGTGCCTGGGTTCCACGTTGGAATTTGGTTGGTGTTTATATCAGCAAATAAAAATTCTAAAGGAGAATAATGAGGCATTAATCTGTAATAATACAGTTTAAAAATAGTAGTGGAGCTGAAAAAAACGTGGAATATTCCCTCTGTGTAAGGATGTGGCTCGTGAACTAATTCAGGGAATCTCCTTTGCCTTGTCCAAGGGTCTGTAAACTTCTGATAGCTGGGTGCTCCAGTTTTTATTTCTTAAATCAGAAACTCCATAGGATCGGGAAGATCTTCTCTGGTTTAGGAGAAAAAGCTGTGATCCTGAGTCCTTCAGTATGCAGGGCCTGGTGGGTGTGAGAATCCAGAGCCTCCTGCCTCTTTCTGCTTCGCTGTTGGAGGTGACTGCTCTGGGTCTACAGGAGACTGGGGGCTTTGAGATCACGCAGGACAGGTTCTGATTTCGGACCTGGCTGATATTTGCTGCTTAAAAACCTGTCACAGCTGAGGTTAGGCATTTGTGCCAGGGTCTGCAACTGGAGGTGGCAAGAGGGAATTCTTCTCGTGTAGCATTAGCATTTTGTGCTGCAAGCTGATCGCTTTGGAGATTTTTGTTACAGAAAGAGTCTGAGAAACGTTTTCATGGCATGATCTGAATCATAATACACAGATACTGTGACTACTTGAGCAGGCTTCTGCTGTGGTATTGATAGCTGCTACTATTCACGTGTTCCAAAAAATGACTGTTCAATTAACTCCTCATTTGCAGCACGAAGAGCACACTTTGACTGAAAGTGACTCCGTGAGAAAAACTACTGGTTAGGTGAGGGGTTTAAAAAGAGAAATTTTAAATGTTTTAGAGAGGAAATACCTGCAACTTGAACTGGAGAAGACAATGTGTTCCTTCTGCCCTATTCTTCCTATCAGTACAGCTTTGAGTGTCAGCAGACCGTTTTTTTTGGCAATAAAAAGATTTCTTGAGAGGAGAAAACCTCTTTGGCATAATTCATAAAGAAACACTGGGAGGGTTTTGCAGTATCAGGAGAGCTCAGCTTCTGAGAGCAGAAGTCTGGCCACGCAGAGCTCGCTGCAGGATTAGGTGCAGAACCTGAGTACTGATGGGCTTTTCTCCCCAAGCCTTCACTTTTTCCCCCCGTGAACTGTGGGTACAGACTTTGGAGCTGACCCGAACCTGAAAGCATTGAGATGCTAGTAACTCAGGAAAATGTTATGTGTAAAAGCATCAGGGACCACTGGATGCAAGAGAGGTGGCTTTTGAAATGCACTGAGAGAAAAACCACTGAAGGCATATGAGGAAAGAGGGAGAACTTTCAGAGAGAGGAGTTGTAATGTCTCCAAGTCCTCTGACTAGTGCATAAATTCTTTTTGAGTCTCTCAAATCCCTGCACCAGTAGAAAGCTGCTGAAACTTACTTTGGGGGGGAGAATGGGAAGGTCTTTGAACCTGGTATCCTATTTAATTACCCATTGGACTCCTTTAAGACCTAAGAGGAAGGAAAAGACTTGACATGTAAAGCAGCTAAAATTTAAATGTGCCTAGATCGGAGGTACAATTATATACACAACAGCTTGAAAAGTTCCAGGGGCTTGATCCAAAATCCATTAAGTTTAACAGAAGTCTTTAATGGGCTCTGGATTATGCCTTAAGAGAGTAGACCCACCTTAGTTTGCCCATTCTCTCTTTCTCTCAATTTCCTGATTTGGAAAACTTAACGCTTTACTTTGCCCCTGCCATTTGAAGTAAGAGTGAATTCCTTTATAATAAAAACACTAGAGAGGACCATAAAGAATTAGGTGAATTAAGAGGTGTTGTATTCATAAAGTTATTTCCAGTAGCCAGCGCCTGGGTGGTCGTCTGCTGGTTTGTAAGAGTGAGCTTCTGCCAAGTGCCACCGTGTCCTTGTACTTGTAGAGGGAAGGCTGGACAGAAAATGAAGGTATTTGTTGTTTTTGTATCTACTTGCTAGCTTTGTAGAGGTGGTTTTCTCTTGGAAACTTTCTTTTTTTTCTGCAGTCAGATATTGCCAACCTCTTCTGGCTTTCTGTCTGGCGTATCATTTTTTTGTTAAGAAAACTTTTTCTGGCTTTGGAGTTAGTTCATCTCTTGATGAATAATAACATTGTTTAAGGACAATTATATCTGTCTTTGTATTCCTCCTGTGTTTGAATGGAAGGCTGTGAAGAAACACTGATTTACAGGCTGAGAGGCTGGGAAGGTTTCTACTATAGATGATATAATTAAGCAGGAAGTGTACTCCCATCTTCTCTGATACGGAAGACTGATTGATTTTTCAACTGTGGCCTTCTCTGTGTTGCAGATGGTGCCCTTTATCTGATATTTTTGGACTTGTTGATTCTTCTCCCGCTTGATGTGAAAAAAATACTATACTGGGCAGGCTTGCAGGGGAACCCTGCCAAAATCCTATGGGTCAGCAGAAAGGACAGGGCTGCACGCTCAGGAACGTTCCCTCCATCTTCTTAAGAGGCAGACACTGTAATTCCAAGGAGGAGAGTGAATAATCTACACTTAGGTGACTTTTTGTGGCCGAATCCAAATGCAAAAAGGTATTAGAATAATCATAATTGTTACAGCCCAATTCCGTGTATTCCTAGAAATACATGTCTTAGTATCATGGGCTCTGTTCTTTGACCCTGTGGATTTTTGGGGTTGCATGTTTGGATTTATTTTTAGTTTTAGTAACTTAGGTTGTGTGATTGGAGAGGGGGAAAACCAGCCAATCCCTAATGCTGTTGTCGTCAGTGCTATCAGTGAGTCGGGGCTGCCGGTGAATAGCGGCACCTCTCCGACTGGGGCTTCCTGTTACACATCAGATCTCTCCTCTCCTGGAAGATTCTGCTTCTGGAGGCACTAAGACATATGAGATTTGTTTGTGTTTGTTTCGTTTGCTTTCATAAAGCAGTTTGGAGTTGTAAACCCAAGTGTAATCAGTGTTGCATGACTTTTCTTTGAATGGCATAATTACATTCAGATGCCAAGTGTGAAGTGCTTTGACAGGCTCGTAACAAGTTTTATTCAAAGCTTCGAAGCAAAAAGAAAGAAATGAAAAATCAGCTATTGTCTTTTGGTGAGAATAATAACATCTGAGACTCCATCTCAGTCACCCACCAAAAGCTGTGTGCAATGCTGTTTATATGCAATTGGCTGTTTACAGTGAGCCATTTAAAATAGTAGCTCATGAGACCATTCCCTTGACGCACGCTGCTGTACCTGGAGAGTTTGCCAGATACCATCAGTAAAATGAACCATAAAAGCAATCTGAAACCTACATTCCTAGTGGAATTTCTCTGATAAATATCTTGCTAAACCCTAAGTGTTTCATTCATCTTTGGAAAGTGTGATACGCTGATCTGCTTATCTGTTTAGCCTCACTGGCAGCATTCTCTCTAGAGGTTAAAACACATAAAGCAAGATACATCCATTCACTTTAATAGTTATCTCGGGAAGAATGCGACCTGCAGAATCATTAATTAACCCTGATCTTACTGGGGAAGGTCTCCTGATGAAGACGTATGCGTGACTCGCTCGCTGTCGGTAAACTCCATTTCAAATACAGTTTTTCACGTTTGACCGTTTTCAGTGTCGGGTAAAAACTTATCAACAAAAGAGCCCATGTATCTAGAAAACATAATTTTTAATAGACACATAACCAATTCCTTTCACCTGCTTCTGCCATCTGTAATATGCAATAATGGAAGGATAACAGATGCATAATCTCATAAAGCCGTCACAGGGCTAGAAGCCAGCAACTATTTTGCTGTCAAAGTCCTGTGGAGGATAGAAGTCACTTAAGATAAAAATTCTGATTAATCACACTAGTGCGTGATTTCAAATTTGATTTTCATCTGGCTTCAGAATAAAGTTACAACTATTCTAAGTTCTTCTCAAAGACGTTCCAAGAAAATTTTCTTTAGCAAAACAATATTTCAGTCAAAATGAAAATGTTTGTTAAATTAAATCCCAGTGTTTTACTTGAAGTATCCAAATGTTTCATGTTAATATTTTGTTGGTTTGGGTTTTTTTAATGATGAAGTGAAGCTCCATTTCTGTGACATCTACCTGCAGTGAGAAGAGGTTTCATCTTCCTTTTTTCCTTATTTTCTCTGCGTATATCCTTACTCCTTTCTTACCTGGATTTCCACCTTCTGTTTCTTCTTAATTTCAAACACCTCTGCCTTTCCTTTCATGTGATTTTCCCCCCATCTAGAAGATATTTCTTAATCTTAATTAAATAGACCTCTATCTTCAGACTGAATGAATGAGAAATACCAGAATGTACTGGAATAGATGGAAAACACCAGAAGGTGCTGGAATAGATTGTAATAAAACAGAAGCACAGTTTTCACCTGTCCTTGAGAGCCACGTACTCCATGGGTGTGAACAGTGGGGTCAATTTTCAGTTCTGCTTCTATCCAGTTATAATTAGTATATTACAGTATAAGTGGTAAGCTGAAGGAAGTGGTTTCCAAGCAGAACTGCAGGTACACAATGCAGCATTCTGATGAATCTTTTATCAGGACAAGTGCTTCCCATGAAAAGTGGAAAATGGTGGTCCAAATAGAGAAGGGTAAAAGAAATACCCTAAAATAGCTGATGAGCTAAATGTCACCTGGGCTGATGGGCTGGGATGTGGGGTTTGGGCTCCAGATTATCACTTGAAACTTTGAATTTCTTGCTTTGTAAGGGACTGACCTAAAGTTGGGATAATGACTTTTGGGGGTTGACTCTCATGCTTTGTCTGGGGAAAATTCTCCAGATAGCCTGGTTTCACTCTTCCAGCAGACATAAATCATATGGAAAAATCTACCAGAGCTGCATGGGAGGGGTTCTTTTCTACTCAGCTGTGCCGCTGGGAATAAGCCCTTTCCTTTGGGACCAGCTGCTAGATCTGGGTTCTGAGTGACTATCTTCTGGACAGATGTGAATTTCTGAAAGCCTTTGTTTAGGAGCAGAGTAGAATATCTGAACTGAGATCAGTCATGCAGATCTAAGGGAAGAATTTGGCCTTGAGTGTGAATTAGTCTCAAAGACAAAAATTCACAGCAGCCTACTTGTTAATGAGTTATAAAGTCTTTCTTTTTAAACATTTTAAGTCTGCTTAAGTTCCCACACGGAACTCATTACGCTTTTGCACTTGGAAGAAAATGTAAGTGGTACTTTGGAGGGTGAGGATGACGTGCAGATAATGTTGGGGCAGTTTTACACGTGTAAGGTCACTAAAGGTGCTGATAAATAGAACGTGCATTGGAGGTAGCTCTAATCTGTGATGTGCGTGGTCAAAAATGTGAATGGAATTAAAAGTGGGTGCTCTAAGTGTCAGTCAGCACAACTTTTACGTAGCTTCTTGGAGGGAATGCATTTCTTGTCATGGCAGAGTACTTGCAGCACTGACCTGTTGCATCCCTGGCCACAGAGTCAATGATTTCCCATTTTTTCCACTTCCTTTAGAGCTTCTCTTTATGGCCAGAGACCTGGGAAGCCCTTGAGAAGATGTTAAGAAGCTAGATACTTCTCTCATTACTTTTAAGTCTTGAGTGGTGTCAGGTTTTTCAGGTTTCTCTTTGTTTTTTGTTCTTAATGTCAACTGCTAAACAACAGAGGCGTAATGAATTTAGAGGATGTGTTCACAAAATTGGGAAATAAATGTTGAAAAAATGTGTGTTTTTCAGTATCGGTAGAGATTTCCGAGACCATCCAGGCATCTGTGGCTTGCTGGAAATAGTCTGGAGAATTCTGATGTGGTGATGTTCCATCCTGTAACAGCAGCTGAGTGGGACTGAGGGCCATAGTCAGGTGGCACATAAGTATCAAAGCCCCTCTTGCAGACTGGGCTGAATCAGAGACTGGAGTCCGACTGGTACCTGCACAAGGCTGGTGAAAAGCAGTTGTCTGGTTATGGGGGAGGAGGGAATTCGCCTCCCACGTGTGAAATGAGCTTGATTTTTCATTTTAGCTCTGTAGCTCACCTTTAAGAGAAAGCAGAACACGAGCGGCTGTCCAGTGAGCGATTCTCTGCCAGCTGACGCGGAATGCGAAGTCGCTTTATGTAACTAAAAGCAGTGATTTAAAACATCTGCCTGTATCCCTGTTTTCTCTACTTGACTGTTGTTCCATTGTGGCCACTTCTTAAATTGATGGAGACTCTTTACCGTGTAGTATCGCATTCCCAGAGTTCATCTTTTCCTTCTTTCCTAGAACTGTGTATTATCTTGTGAGTGATGGTTCACATCTCTGACAATTTTGGGAGGCTTTCTGCAAGACTTTTTCCCCACTGTGGCTGTTTAAAAGCTCTTGTGTTTGTGTTTGAGCTTTGTTGTTTTATTTTTCTTTGGGGGAAAAGAAAGGAAATACTAGATACCAGAAAAGAAAACAAACCTCAAGGATAAAAGATGGGAGGAAATGTATGCAAACAATAAGTGCTGAAAAATAAGTAATTTGTAAGTGCACTGACCCAGATGAGTGAATAGAGCAATAGCCTGACCTCTAGAAATAAAACAAGTGTGGTTTACAAGCGTAGTTTTTGGTTGGGATCTGCTATGGGGATCTTCTATAAGGTGCCTAGGAAGAAGTATTCCCTCTGTCAAATGTTGTCACTACGTAATAACTTTTTCAGTTAACCTAATGCTAACCTTGATCTTGAGCTGTGGCTCACAGCATAGACTGCACCACCTTAATTTGCTCTTTTTTTTCAGGGAGATAGGAACTTTGAATCGATCGAATGGACATAAAAGACTTTGAACAGTTCTTTCTTGTTGAAAATTATCCAGTGTAGCAAATGAAAAGAAGGTGGTAGAGTCAGCTTTGGGTTTTGCTGTTTTTTTAATTTTAAGAAACTTTAAGAAATTTCCCTAGTTTTGGTTTTTTTTAGAAGTTACCCCTTTGCAGTTGATATCTAATTATTTTTTAGGGCCAATCAGCTATGAAAAAATATATATGGTTAATCAGCTGTTAATGGATAATGGTTAAAAATATTGTAACCACCTGCTTATTTATGGCTTATAATCTTTAGAGGGTTACAGGTATCTACCCTGAAAACTGTAGAGAATTTACTGATCACTCACTATTTTATTTGCGTTATAACTTAACCACTTCTTTGAAGTTTCATTACTGACTGTTGAGGCTTTTAAAGGATGACAATATCTATTCTACATTTTGGCTGTTACTTTTAAGAGCTCTGTGAGATGAAAGCAATATATAAAGGTGTTTTAGCTAACGGACTGAGGAGTTGAAATAAACCAGCACAACGGGAACTGCAGTTGCGAGATGTTGATCGATAACCAAATAACTTTGCAGAGTAGTAACAGATTAATAGAAGATAACCCTGTTGTGTCAGCTTTGGCACTCATGGAGCATGGCAGAGAGGAAAGTTGTGAAAAATGACTCCTGGATGTTTCAAGTAAAAGTGAAGAAAAATCTAGTGCGTGTCTAAAAAGTCATGTCAGCGTGAGGTTATTCCCTTAATTTTTCTGGTTATTTGGAATTCCGCCATCTCCAAATAGATGAGTAACTGTTTGTGACAGTTACTAACAGGAGTAAATAGATTTTGTAGTATTTTGCTAGTATCTCTGAGTGAGGAGACCATGAATGCTGAGGGTTAACCTTCTTCCAGTTGTAGGTATAGTTTCTGGGTTCAGTTTACCACCGAATGGGTGTGAACCATTGAAGTCTTTATGGTTGCAGGGCTGTAAGCAGCATAACCAGGGGAAGACTTGCGTTTAAGTAGTGGGTATAGCTGCTAATAATCCCAGTTAGAGTTAGAGTAATTAGGACTAATCTCATAACCAGTTGGACTTGTTCTCATGTACCTTGCTGGGTTGGACCAGTTGTCCCAGAACCTTGCAAATTCTTGTTTAGTCCGTTGACTCCTTGGTCAAGCAGAAGCAGCTCGTGCTGGGCTCAGCGGCAGAGCCCTGGCGCCAGGGTTGGATGTCCTGTTGTGTTCTGGGGCTGGAGGATGTTGAATTGCCCAGTGCATAAAGCGGAGGTAAAGGTCCTTGAGGTGGAATGAGAAAAAGCCACTTATATGTGTAAAGTACTGTGAGGAATGTTCCTCCTTCCTCCCACTCATCCTAAATCCTTCTCTGAAGTGTTTTGTTAAGTAAAACTACAAGGGTCAGGAAGGACCATTTTCTCTCCAAAGGTCACCTAGGACTTTACTGTTTGTTCAGTTCCATGTGTCTTATAAAATTAACTCTGTTCTGTCTGAGAACAAAAATTATGAATACGAAGCCTTCCATAAAACATGGTTTTCAGCTCTGAACAACGGCACAAAAACTTACTCAAGATAATTGTATGGACTGTCTTCTTCAATTACTTTCAATAAAACTGAATATTTGCAGCTCGTGTTATACCAACACAGTCCCAACCTGCTGGGCCACATTTGGGTTCGAGTAGCCCGTAAATAGTCTGTGTGCCTTCTCTTAGGTCAACAAATGTCTCTTAATGCTATTTTTCCCCCAATACCAATACCCTAACTTTTAAAAGGCAGCCACAGATACGTGCAGTTTTCCTAAGTACTAAAACACCCTGAGCTTTCTAAGTACTAAACCACACGCTTCATCTGAACTGATCAAGTAGGTACAATGTTTATGTGAGTTTGCAACAAATTCCATGTGTAAAGTCTTTCATTTGCTGAAAATCCTTTGTTTCCTGAAGCCAATGGCACATGTGCCAAGCCTTTGCGGTACGTTAGATGTGCAGATTGTTTCCAGTGCGTTAGGAATTTGCTGTTGTGTCCGCTTGCCAGGTGGAGGCAGAGTTTCATTAATGAAGAGTAGTAAGGGAAGCCAAGTTACTCAAAGGCTTTATTCTTTTTCATTAATGAGCTAGTTTACACCTAGGCTATTAAACAGTTGAAGGCTTTTTTTTCCCTGGGAAGGCTGGAGCTAATGTGAAAAGAACCTAAATTTGGAGTAATTCAACTGAAGCCAAGCAACTTTTCCCCCACTTTTGTGTAAGATTCTGCTGCCCCATAAACTCAAATGATTCTTGTTGCTCACTTTTTCCCACTTGCTTCTTCCTGCCACTCATTCTTTTTCTTGCCCTTAATATCCTTGGAATATGGAAAGCATTTGGATTTAGCAGAGCTGCTTTTGTTCTCTTGTCTTAAAGCAGAACTTCTCTCTCTGCCACCCATATGCTAACTGGATCAGTTTGAGGGGGTTTTAACCTTTTCCAACAGACAGACAGAGAAATCCTGTCTCTCTTCCTTCATTTTTGTTGCGTGTGGATGCCAGTCTCAGATTAACGAATATTCCTGTATCGTTACTGAACCCTCTGGATTACAGAAGTATTGTAGGCTGAGGGGAAATAAATTCAGATTCTGCCTTGGTTCTGTGTTCTTACTGACCCGGGGCAAAGAGGAGAGTCAGGGAAGAGGCTGCTTGTTGCCTCTGCTATCTTCCCCTCCTGGTTCGTTTAACAGAATCATTGAAGGATGTTGGGAAACTAATGCCTCATTTTGTGTAGACCAATTCCTGAGCAATTTGGCTGGTGGCTTTTGTTTGATGAAAACTGGAAA
>JANHFX010024441.1:269835-289269 GCA_027560015.1 Chloroceryle amazona | reverse complement strand
GAAACTAATGCCTCATTTTGTGTAGACCAATTCCTGAGCAATTTGGCTGGTGGCTTTTGTTTGATGAAAACTGGAAATTTGTCCACAGTAGAATGTTTGTCAGAGAATGTTCTTGATGATCTTTGTGTTACCCGCTTACTGGTGCAGCAGCTTCTCAAGTTGTCTTGTTGATCCAAGGATGCTCTGGGCTTTTTGTAGTTAAAGGTTTCCATACTCTTGATTGTGGTCTTGGAGCCCCTTGTAATTGTGGTCGTGCAGGGCAGAGACTTGAAGCTCTGAGTATGTCAGCTTTAAAATTTGGCTCCCTGATGCACATCCAGGATCTCTGAAGCACACTGTGTGCAGAAGGTGGATTTGATAGCCCCCAAAAGCACATTAGGTTTTGCTGATCAGGATAAATAGCATTACATTGGAAATAACTTTTTTTTTTATTTTAAACTCCAACGGAGCTGGCGTGCATTCAAATTTTTAGGGGGTTGAGGGACAAGAGTTTAGTTTTGTTTCTTTTTTCATAGGTAAAGTTCAATATAAGCTGGAAACAAATTCCTTCACCTTACAAGGGTCAGCAAGGCATCACTGATGTTGCAGGTAGTACAGGTAGAGTGACTGAAGGACGAGCATGTTCTGCAAAAATTTAGCTTAATCCCAGCTTGCCATATAATTAAATTGCTGAGATTAAGAGTTCTGTTAACAGTAGGTGTTCTCCCAGGACATGCTGTCCTCAGAAGGGCCTTGCTGTGCTTTGACTGTGGAGGGACCCCAGGGCAGTTGTCCTTCAAACAGGCACACCAGTGCCAAATGCTTAAATTAGGTGGATCTGCTTCATCTCTGTCTAAAAACCTCAAAGCAAAGTGGGTTCCAGGGCCAAAGGATTGGGAAAGGAGTGTACATCCACCCCCAGAAACCTCTGTTGGCAAAGAAGGTTGTTTCTCTCTGCAGCAAGGTATAAAAAGTGGGTATGTGCTTGCTTGGCTATAGTCAGTGCAAAACAAACAGTAGGTGTGGTTAAAAAAAAACCCCTTGAAATATTGGAGAGTGGAAATCAACAATCCACATACTACTATTTTTTTATTTATCAGACCAAACAACCAGCAAACATCACAAGGCATTAATAGGTATCAGTACTTTAACTTTCCTGAAGTCTGATTTTGTGTTGGTATGCTTAGTATCATACTAGTGATTTTTTTTTTTTCCCCCCTTTCTAGCACCTTTGGTTTTTATAAGGTGGACAAGTTTCACACACTGATCTAAAATCTGTTAATTGTTGAAGTGTTGTAATTGTCCTGCCCACATGGCAGCTGATATGATGATAATGGTTCAAGTTCGGGTGGTCAAATGGAAGTCTGTAATAAAATAATATTAAAAAAATAAATAATAGAGATTGCTCAGAACTCTTAAGTTTGGAAAACGTAACTGAGAAGTGGGGCTATCTATAGGTACAAAAATAATGTATTTGGAATAAGAATTAGGATATGTATGAGTTTAGTTCAGGTTCGGTTTAGGTTTTAGTTCTACTTCTTTGTGATCCCCAAGTTTGTTGGTTTTTTCCCCAGCAGCTCTTTCTGCTTGTTCGAGACTGTACTTTGTAGGGTGGGTGTTTGGATATATGGTCTGTGTTTTTGGGGGGAGAAGTTCATAATTTGGCAGTTGGCCACACAGAGGCATTTAAATTGCAGGTGCTTAAGTGCAAAGAAAAGAAAATTAAGTTGCATCTGCTGACCAACATGGTCTTTTAATCATCAGAACAGTGCAGTAGTGATAACATGAAAAAGGGATTAAGAAGGTACAGAACTGTGAGAGAGAAGCAAAGGTAATTAATTGTCACTTGGGTGCTTTGCTTCCTAGCAAATATCTTCACTGTCAGCTCTGCAGCCTTAGTGCAACAAGTGGCCGTTGAAACAAACGTCTGGGGGCCTGGGTGAGCCTCTTGAGCTCTGACTGACCTGGGCAGGAAAAACTAGAGGTGTGGAGACCTCTGGGAGATTAACAGCCATATATTGTCATGAAATGCCACTGAAAAGAGAGTTTGGGTGAACAGAAATGAAATGTGGGGAATGTTTTGTGGGTGTGGGTTTTAAGTTCTGGCGTTACAACACCTGACCTCGTATTCTGATGTGGGAACCTCATACAATGCACAATGGGGAAGTGAAGAATTCCTCAGAACTGCCTCTCCTTCCACGGGAGACCTGCAGCAGCAAAAGACTCAGATCAGTTCAGCATTTGTTCTTCACCTGACATTCATTCATTCTTTGAATTTTTTTGTTGTAACATCTTCCCCCCCACCCCCCCATCTCCTGTCACTTCAGGGAGAGGATTCAAAGCCTTTGCAACACAGTTCCCACCACTGGGGGCTTTGTATTTTCAGCACCCTGTCAGCATAATCCCAGTGGTTTAATGCTTATAGCGTGGCTGGAGAGGTGCTGTACATGGTGTCACCCCAAAGACCTCTCTGTGCAGGTGAAACAAAGAGGGGGAAAAACCCTTCTCTATTCTTCAGACCAAAAATAGTGTTACCAGTTGCAGCTTAATGAGCCTAAATGATCTCAGCATTCATCATATATATGTTATAGATACCACTAAGCTTGGGAGCACAGAAGGATGGCAGAGGTGATCAGACTGGATTGCCAACCTTTTGTTTGGCTGTCACATCGCCCGAATGACGATGGCTTAGTGTCAGGCGTCCCATTACAGTTGCAGCTACTTCATGCCTATGCTTGTTTAATTTGTTCCCGGGGTGAAGTTGGCAAGACTCGCTGCAGTGTGAGTGATCTTGCACCTGGAATCCGGAGCTTTTACCCAGGCACTTTGCACGGAATCCCTGTGTTACTGAAATGATTTGCATCCCACTTGGCTTATGCTAATATTGGTATAATTAATATTGATCACAGGTTAAGCTGCTGTCTTCAAAGCAAGATAAACTTTCATTATGGTTGAAGTCCTCCACTGTGGTTGAATTTGCCAGCTTTTGCTTTGAAGTGGCAGCGTTTCTCTGGGTGCCATTTTCCTGTCTATACATTGTCAGGTAAAGCCCGCTAAGCTGTTTCGTGCCCATTTACTGCGCTTGAGCATTAAGAATTGATTCCATCCCCTCAAGCATTTCCTTGTGTTTTGAACGTGTGCCTCTGTAGACTTTACAAGATGCGTTAACACATTAATCACTATAAATTCCAATGTATACTTAAGGTCTTTAATGTTTGGTCCCAAGAGCCTTCACATATAATACGTGAGTTAGGCGCTCGTTATGGTTTGACAAATGTGCAGAATAAAGTTGTGTAGCTCTTGAAACACTTGGAGAAGCGGTTTGTCCTTTGCAACATTGCTCTGCCTCGCCTTCCTCTCCCCCTCGCAGTGCTTCTGACACTTTTGTTCCACTAGGCCTCCAGCCTCATTAATTTAAACCTTCATCTATGCCCGACTGAAACCCTTTGATGGTTTCATCTTTTCATAACTACAACTGATTGTCCTAAACTCCAAAGCAAATTCAAAGTATGTTTCGAGTTGGAGATAAATGCAGCTCAGACCTTCCACAAGATCTGTACGTGTGGTGCCCCGCTTACAAAAGGAGCAGGACGTATTCATCAGAAATGTAGATACTGATTTGCAGGGGTAATGAATTCGAAACCCGTTTTAGAGAGGAGAAATGAACTGAGCATTAAGCTGACCACAGTGTGTTCTGAGAATTCATTACTTGCTGTGTCAGAAAACTAACTGGTCAAGGAAACTTACAGTACCTGTCAGGGTTGCTATTGCAGAAGAAACAATCACCTCCATCAGCAGAGCTATTTAGATAAACTGATCACTTCTTTAATCGATTCTGAGTGGTGAAAAGTTGCCATGGAGACAGGATCCTGTAGCAATCAAAACAGAAAGTAAGTTTAGAATTGGAAGTGACAGATTTATTCATCACATACTTAACAAGCCTTTGAAGGGAGAAAGAGTTTGTCGGAGTCCTTAGGCTGTGTATAAAAAGATAGTGGAGAGCTACTCCCAGAATTGCCAGTAGGCCCCTCAGCTGGAGAGGACCGGGGTAATATTTGCGTTAGAACGATTGCACAGACGCGTTTGCTTGAAACTTCTGCTCTGGATGGCAAAGCCATTCAAGCCTGCAAGGCTCTTGTGTATCTGCAGTCCCAGTGAGAAATGGTCAGCTGGAAATTGCTCTGTCTTTTTGGTGTAAGGCTTTAAACTGTTCCAGGCTCAGCTTAGGAAGCAACAAATACAGGGCAGCCCCGTCAGAAATCAAACCACCCGATCCCTCTTTTGTCCTAAACAAGCTTAAGTGCTACGAAAACGCTAGAATCCTGCAAAAGCATTTACTGGATTTTGTGGGGTCCTGCTGAGCTGCCTTGCACTCTGCTTTGCATAGTTTTGTGAGTGGAGTGATGTTTTCATCTCGGTGCTGCAGGGATGTTACCCCTTCGTTCGCTGCCGATGCCGCGTATCAGTTTGGTACACGGGGCTCGGTCCTTCTCACGTGTACGTGTGAGTTGGGAAACAGAGCAACAACAGAAAAGACTTCTCCTAACAACTGTGAAGGGTCACGGAAGACAGAACAAATTAAAATAGCCCTCAGGAAAGTGTTGCAGCCATCTCATTCTCCTGGCTAAGCTCCTTGTAGTCTCAGAGCTGCACTGAAGTTAATTTTCTCTCTTAGTCCTTTCAAACTCCTCAGACATCACCTCTCCCCCTGCACCCCTTCTAATCTGAATGTATATTTAATAAGAGGACATGCAAAAACAAACTAATTTCCTCACTTCTCAGATGTATAAACACACAATGCTAATCGAATATTTTTGTAAACCCATGTTCACGAAAAAATAAAGCATGTTCCTTCAGTTCAAAGCAGGACTGGCTGGAAGGGTTTTGTGTTCAAATCAAGAAATCTCTGTGGCATTATGTAAACACGCAAAGAAAGTCAGTGTACTTTGTGTGTGTGCGTGTTTATTTTAACCTGAAACTTTGTAGCCAAACTTGGAGATGCAAATTCACTTGCAGAAATCCCAAAGAAAATATTCAGTGGGTCTACGTGCAACCAAGCAGCGATGTTTAACTGGCCTCTCCTCCTGGTTCTGCTGTACTGGTGCTTGGGTGGTGTTCAGTGGACAGGGGGCAGTGCTTTAAAACGTGCGATTGGTGTTCGAGTGCTTGATGGATCTGAACTTGATCTTCTGAATCAATGCAGCATGGTGCTCAGTCATGTGTTCCTTTGAGATGCTCTCCAAGATGAAGAGGTTCTCGTTTCTCTTCATTCAGTGGTGCTCTTGCTTCTGCCTGGCAATTTAACTCTTGTACTACTGCATTTAAAAAACAAATTGAGTTTCTCCAGAATCTTCAATTTGTGGATCTTGGCGTATGTGAGGCAAGGCTTGTGCATTTAAGTTACTCAGGCACTGCATTCTGGTATTAGAGATAAAGAATAAAATTCACTTTCAATGGAAAGAATCCTCCAGAGCTGGCTTAATTAGCATACTGCTCCGTCTTCCTCTTTGACACTGGGGGTTCCAAATGAACGAAGCCCACCTGATGACAAAAAAAAAAAGAAAAAGTGTTGATAAACAACCCAGCTTTTTGTTTGCCACTGTTTCTGAGGCTGGTGCTTTTCACTATTCATGAAGATTTGGGTGGCTGCCTGATGTTCTTTTAGAAGTCCTCAACGCTTCGACGATATGCCCAGGAGTGTGATTTATGGTGCTTTCCTGGATCCTGCACGTCTGCCTGCTCTGTCTCAAGAACTCACACACAGAGGAACAACACCCCCTCATGGCCTCCAGCATCATCAGACAATGCATATCGAGCATTTGGGGCTGGGGGGAGCATCAAAATTCAAAAAGATCTGGAATGCATCTGTCAAAAATAATCATACGAGTAGTTTCAAAGAATTTTGGGAGGGATAAAACAGAGTTAATCCCCACAAGACTGTTGCATGGGTGTCTCTTAAATTATAATTTCCTCCATTCTTTTTTTTTTTTAATAAGAATTATTATCACAGTTGTCCATTTGGAGTGGGACAACAGATATCAGCTCCTGTGTGAGTGCTCCTGGTGTCTGTGCATTGCCAGCTTTGTTGGCATAAACTCATTTTATCCGGGATGGCAGAGGTGTACAAACCCCTATGGCTCTCAAGGGTTATTTGGGCAGCTAGGCAGGATAAATTTTTTTTGTTTTCTCTCCTGAATTGATATTTTACTCTGAAGCAAGTTCACACAGTCTTCCACAGCATTTAATTTGTGGGGCTGCAATATTTTAGGCTACTCTGCAAGGCCAGATGTGTCTCTACCTTTCCTGTACAAGGGAAGATAGGCAGATGTAAGAGCTGATCTTAATTTCATGTCTCAGCTCTCTCTGTAGTTTACAAATGATCTCATCACATGTTTATAAATAGAATCTGTTCTCTTTCCACTTATAATTAGCTCTCTAAAATCTAATGCCTACTTAAGAATGATGCAAGTAAGGAAAAAAAAAGTCAATCTGAGTATGACATGGAAATGCGTTGTTTGAAGCTTCCTTGGCTAACTAAACCAGGAGAGAATATGATACTAACATTTTCCTGTGCATGGTATAGAAGGAAAATACTTCTGTAGTATTTATTCCAGGTTAGTTGTTCCATTATAAAATTAAGCCACTTTGTCTCGCAGCTTAGATCTACAGTAATTTTTCCTTAGTTATTGTGTTAGCAAGTGCAGCGTGACCTTATTAAAATGGAAATCCTCTTAGCCGTCCGTATCAAAGTCACAAATCGCAAAGAGAGCTGCACTTGAACAGGCTGGGGAAACTCTGAACTTAACTTACTTTGGTTACCTTATAGGTAAGATAGCTCCTCAATGTATAGAGCTGGTTTCCTGTATGGATCCTCGCTGGACTTTGTAAAATATCAAAAATAAGAGGTGGGAGATCAAAGTTGATTTTCTTTATACGGCGTAGAATAAATCCCTTTTCAACAAACACTGCAACTGAACTGATCCTGTTCCGAGAATGGGGGGTTGTGTGTGTTATCTGAATAGATGGATTGCTTCCATTGCTTCACCACTTTTCTTCATGAAAGCTCCTGATAAATTGAAAAGACCTGTTGTAGTGTGATGCTTATAAAGAGAAGAAGGAAATGATTTTATACTCGGGCAATGAACTGTAATTCCTGAGAAAGCAATGGAATTGTCCCTTGAAAACTTCAAGTTGGGATTGAATGTCTTGATTCTTGCCTTGTTAGGTTGTACCTACTGCAGGTTAGAATCACTGTGGGTTTGAGCTGCGTGCTCCTGAACGTAGGTTCAAAATCGTGGCAAATTTTGCTGTATAGCCGGGCAGGTTTAGTAACTGGGGGTAGCTGGACACTTGGTGATGCTCCATTAAGCCTCATTGTAGCTGGTTAAGTACTTGGCCCTCTGAAGAAGGATGCTGCAGAGTAGTGTTGGGAGTTAGATGTACGTGCAGGTCTTTTTGTGGTGCTGTTGCAATAGAGTCATATTGAAATGGAAAATGCGTCCTGACAAACGAGTGAGTCCTCTATTAATTCTGCCAGGACTGAAATATATTGCTCTATAGCTAGAATCCTTAAAGGAATGAAACCAAACTAATTTCCTCTTGAAGCTGTCAAATACAACTAGAATCTAAATTTTTAAGACCTTTTATTTTCCTGACACTGATTCCCTTTTTGGGGTGAACTTATTTAATGCTTTCTGAAAGGAGCTGAACTGGGATCTCGATTTCTGGAGAGATCCTCAGAGTTGCACGTCCTGGTTAACAGCAGGGTGATGTTCATTAGTATGGCTGAGCAGATAATTAGGCTGATAATGCTAATTCAGGTCTTGATCACTTTGGTAGCAGCAGAGAATGAAGCTGATAATTAGGAATTGTAATTTAAGTGGATATTTCTTCATAGACCTCATTCAACTGCCAAAAAAAGGTGTCAAAAATTTTTTTTTGCTTTCTCTCTCTCATCTTTTTGGAGGTTCAAAAGCATTTGGGAGGGGGCATCACCGTAAGCTATCACTAAGTTTTGGGAGAGTCATAAATGGTTGAGTGTATGTAGTGCCTAAATAATACATTACCTATAGAACTGTAAATCATAACATTTTTATTTTTTAAGGTGAAAATGATGGGCTTTTAAGAAAATAGATCAATGCATTTAATCCTGGGGGGAAAAAGTTGCGCTATTAATTATAGGATGATTTAAATGTAGGAGTGAAGTTTATCTAAACTTTCTAATCAACAGTTGAGCATGCCAAGCTAATTTTATACTTAAAAAAAAAATGGTTTGCCCAGAACTTCCTGATCTCCCTAATAAGAAATATCTCCTTTGTCTCTTTGAATACATAATGGGTGCATGTGAATTACTTCAGTTTAAGATACTCCAAAAGTTCCAAGTTGGTTTGTAATCAGAACATCCAACAAAAGGCTACACAGCACACTTCCCTGGGCTTCCCTCCAGTCTGTGGGCATTTCCCTCTTCACTGGCTTTTCCCAGTGCTCAAAATCTACGCCTGTGTTAGAATTCCATTATTCGTAGTTATGTAAGGAATGGCACGTACTCGGTACATTTGAATTTCCTTCTCTTAGGGAAGGACCATAAGAATTCCTCCTGATGCTAATTAAAAAAATTAGTTGGTTTGTATAGCTCAGTTGTTTGATGTTTATTCTCTGAATATTTAGTAGCAGAAAATTGCTGTGAGGAATTGTTACTGACTCGGGAAATTCTAAATTGACACTAGAGAGCATTTGTGGGAAATGTGTTTCACACTTGGAGAAAGAACATTCAGTAGAAAGTCATCACCTTAATACTCTGTGATCTGCATGGCTAAAGAAGTCAGCAAGTTGTGAATGTTCACAAAAACTAGTGAAAACCAGGCAGCAGGGCAAGCAGTTTTAGGACTTACCTGAAAGATGGCTTTTAAACAGCATAAAAGGATCTAAACAGGGTTGCAAGTAATGCACTCATCTAATAGGAAAGTCCTACAGAGAATCTTTTTCCTGTGAAATTTGTCATTAAAAAGCAGTAGGTGACAGAGCTGTGTACAGAGGGTTGGTTGTTGGATGGTTGTCAAGAGAAATAAAGCGTTTTCAGTGGTAACGGATTTATAGCTGAGAACAAAAAAACAGAGACTTTCCTAGATTGGAAAAGACCTTTAAAATCATCTGGTCCAATCGTAGCAACTCCCAAAGATGGGCTGAATCTTCTTGTGGTTGCCTCATCATGATCATCATCATCACCTTTATGTCCTACTGACAACATAAAGAGACTCTAAGGCAGGTTTAAAGACATTGGCTCTTGATTTAATAAACAGTTACAGACCTAGGGTAGAGTAAACGGACCTTGGTAAAGAGTTAAGAGGTGCTTCATGTCTTCTAGACAGCCATACCTTAAACACTGAAAAAGATGCTTCGGAAGTGCTCATCCGGTGCCTTTTGGGTGATGTTTCACATAGTGGTGTGGTGAACTGGAGTTAATGGGGGAAGATGGGGAGAGGGAAATAGCCATAGGTGCTCTTCAAACTCCGAGATAGCGTTCTAAAACAAATGGGATGTGAATTGTCCCACTGAATGGAACACCTGTTCCTGAGGAAACATCGCTTCGGTCAAAATGAGGCACAGTGTGAGCTGGCTGAAGCCAGCTGAGATCTGTCCAAGTCCAGCTCCTTGTTGTTCCACTAAAAAAGAGACAATTCTTGGTTTGCTTCTTTCAGCTGTGCAGTGTGGGGTTTAATCCCTCTTCTCTCGTGAGCTGCAGACACGGAGGTTTTCAGGGCTGTGCCCCATGGCTCAGTGCAATCATCTGTTATAAACCCCCTTTCAGCCTAAAACACATCTTACTGTGAAGGCTGGTGGTGGCTGTGCTTACACTGAAGTCCAGCCCTTCGTAAGTGGTCTAAGAAAATATTGCAATGCTACGTCCACTTCTGTTTGTAGAGCTTGATTTGTTTCCTCTAAGCCCTAAATTTTTTTTTTTTCTCCAGATTTGCTGTACAGACCCAGAAATTCATTAATCACATCTTAGCTCTGGGGTACTATCCCCACCTTCACAAGGGAGTGAAGGGTGCAGAGTGAGAGAGGGGGTGATTTTAGTCTTAGAAATAGCTCTTGGGCAAAGCGTTTCTTAAAGTAACAGATTTTAATTTCTCTTTCCTCTTAAGTCTCCTCGTCCCTTGTTGCTCCTCGCTATTCTTAACAGAAGGCAAGTTCCTGGTTCCCTGAGTTAAACTCTACTGGGTGTCAGAGGAGTTTAAAGTTTTCAACGTAGCAAAATTGAATGTTACGCGTTAATTCTCTTTGCTAAATAACATGTGCTCTGCTATATGTTTCAATCTGTCTGTCATCTGATTTATTAGGCACACATTATCAGTGTATAATGAATGTACAAAGATATTTCTCCTAGAAATGACAACTGTATAAATAATTCAAGGAGTCAGAAATCAAAATTACTGTGGCTTGCCTTGTGGTTCCTACCCTAGCAAGCTGACACCACAGAAATTTATGGGTTGGAAATGCTGCTTTTGAGTGATCGACAAGGGATTTAGCTTCCTCTACATGAGGAGCTGAATATTATCAAAATAGGAAAGAAAAAGCTGATATTCTGTGCTTGGCCAAAGTGGAAGAAGGCTCAGAGAAGACGGGCCAGGGTGAGGTGAAGCTCAGGGAATAATGTGGGTAATGACTGAGCAGGTTTGCAGTGAGCTGACTTTCCCAGTGACTGGAGGATGCCCAGCATCCTGATGGGGTGAGCATCTTCTGGAGACCAGAGATGGGAATCACCCTGGGGTTGTGACTGAACTGCATATTGCAATTGCTGTATATAGAGAGTCGAGTGTAACTTGCATTGATACTGTGTTATGTAATAGATTTGTATCGCTCCACCGAGTCAGAAATCCGGAGTAACATCAGCCGTCTTCAAATACACACATTTGATATTAAACATCCCCCTCCACGCCTGGAATAGCTAACGGAACCTGGTCAGGGAGTATTTGACTCTGACAAATCCTGCTAATGGGGGGTGGTCTTGCTAGACTGCTTTTTTTCCTAAGGAAAGCGAGATCTGGGCATAAAAATAAATGGTCATTCTATGTAATTGTTTAATGTCTGAACTGCTGCTTAAAAAAAGCCCTATTACTTGAAAGCTAATGGGCAAGTGAAAGCAAATACTGTCTGCTGAAGGACAGGGGACGTGAAATTGGCCATTGTGGAATGAAAGGGCTGACTGGAGAAGCAAAGCATTTCAGTGCAGATGGAAGCAACACATGGAATGACTTTCAAGGCAAATGAATCTAGCAGTAGAAGCCTAGAAGTGCTGCCAGATTTAACATTTCTGGTCTTATAAGACAATAAATAAAAAGCAAAGAAAATGAAACTTTTCTGACAATGCTCAGATCAGCATTATAATTCTTTGTACCTACTCTTGCAGCTTGTATTATTAAATTAGAACGTAATTAAATCAATTAGGAAAGTTGGTTAATATTTTCTGGTAATTTTCTACACGTGATGTAGAGACTTTTAATAAGTCTTCAAGTACTTCACATGTATTCCATAAAAAGGAGGAAAATGCTGTATTACTCCTCTTGAAGAAAATCTTCCTGCTCCAAATTTATCCTTTAGTGCTTGTACTTTAAGATGGAAGAATGTTGGTTGGGACAGAAGTTAAGTAAGATAGTGAAATATTTCTGACGATGGTGTGTAAGACTAGATAGGTTTATAAATTCTCTCCTGCACAGTGCTGACAAAAAATACTAGCCTTTTGGTTTCTGTAGCTTGAGAAGATAGTGTTAAGAGACTGGAACTTCTAAGTCTACCTCAGTGAGAGTGTCTTCTGCTTGTAAAACTAAAGTATCTTCTGAGGCAAGGAAATGCAACATACCCTGATATTTAACCTAGCAATTAATTATTCATATAAAAGGAATGGGATATAAAATACCATCTTTACAAGTGAAAACATGACCATTTTTTTTCCCTTTGAAAGAAGTGGGTAACTGCCGAGCTTGGAAAACTATTTGAAATATATTAAATATTACATGTCAACTAATACTTTTAGTTTGGGTTTGGCTTTTATTTTAACCATCCCTGTTGGCTACTTTTATGACTTTCACATAAGCAAGGTAGAATTCTAATGAAATTTTTGCCACAGTTCATGTTGGTGGGTTTTAGTTTAAGAAAAACAAAGAAAAGCAAAAGCTTTGTGCGTGCAAAAAGCTCTTGCTGATAGCAAGAGCTACACAGACTTCAAAGGATTCAAATGCCATTTATCTGCATCATGATATTATTTATAAAGATTTTTTGAAAATGCCCTTTTCTTGCTGATTAGGATATGATTCACATTACGAGGAGCTTGTATCCTTGTATCTCTCCATGAAACAAGGTTATGCAGAAGGGTTAGTTTGGTGTGATTGCCAATGTCCTGCGTTGCTGGGAAATGAAGTAATTTCACATCTCATATGAAGTATTTATTCATAAGATACCCTATGAAAAATATCCTGAAGACATCTGCTGAAAATACTTAAGTATTTGAAGACCCATAACTCTATAGCTGACTACCACAAATTATATTAAAGAAGGAGAATGAAAAAAGTAATTCTTTTGCTGATGGAAGTTGGCAGCCGTATCACTCATTTTCTTAGTGAAATGGATTCAGTGGAATTAATGCTGAACATAAAACTTCCTTTTGAGAGGCAAAGCTGCTTAAACTACAACCTTCTGAACACGACAGGTCTTCCGTAGGAGCGAGAATGAAAATTTCTAATAAACTGCAGACTTAACTGGAAAAGTGGCTTCAAAGCATGGAAGGGAAGAGTGCCCATTTCCAAGAACCAAACCTGGGATTCCCGCTGAGCCGCAAAGCCTTCCTCGCGCAGACAGATGTGGTTCTGTGGCCGTCGTGGAGTTTGTTTGGGAGGCTTCGGGGGTTTTTTCCAAAAATAATTTTTTCTGTTAGCTTCAACTGTTGTAATTCTTCCTCTTGACGTTGAGCTAAATGTTCGGACTCTTAACCAATGCAGTAGCTCTGATGCAAATCACAGTTCCCTGCTTTTCTCAACTTCATGGTTCTGTTCTTCCCCACTTCAACCCCGTCTCTTGCTTGAAGCAGCTGCTTCTATTTTAAGGGTGCTTCTGACCAGGTACTAAGCAGTTGCCTTGCTTTTAGTCTTATGTCTTTTAATAGTGAAGGGGCTACTATCTTGTATTTTGGCCAAACGACTTACGTACTCTTCATTTCTTTTCCGAATGACTTGCTCTCTTTGGAAACAGGCATTTGTAGGGGAGTGAGCAGTTATTTTCTGCAGATCCTACAATGACTCTGGGTCAGTAATGATGCCTTCATTAAAGTAATTGTTCTAAGGGCACTGCCTGTGGGCATAGAGAATTGCATTCCTTTAGGTAAGGTTGCTACTATTTACATGAGAATATGAGAGCATTTTTTTTCTACTGAAGCTTTCTTGTTTCCCAAGATAACTTTTGTATTGTCTTCTTCAGTTAAACACACTTTTGACAGGCATGGTTAGACAGTCCAAAATCATCTTCCTCAAACAGATCTTCTTTGAGTTGGTTAAGTTGCTATTTTATTGGGTTTGTGGGGTTTTTTTTTCCAGTTTGTTGTGACAAATGTTGTGGGAGGTAGGGACTTCAACAGCCGAGCAATAATTTTTATGCAGGTAATTTAAATATGACTAAATCAAATAAAATTGAAGTTCCCTGCCAGCTTTCAATTGCCCGTGCTATTATGTCCAAATTTGGATTCAATTTTCCAAAATTCAGACTTGGTTGGAATTTAATTTCCTAGATTAGTCCTTGACCAGTCTGGCCCATATAAAACTTCCCTCCTCCAAGCTGCCTCCCCACTGAGCCATCCCCGTGTTGTCACCTCACTAACACGGTAGTTGCTGCGCTCCCTCTGCATTTGGGGCAACTTAATGGACCCTTCCTAAATTCAGTGAATCCAACAGCTGAAGGGACATCTGTGATGAGCTTGTTGGCACTTCTTTAAGCTTCTGTTGCCTTTTCAACCGCTGCCATGGGAAGTCATCGACGAATGAATGAATATAACAGTTCCCTTGCTCTGGTGGCTGGCGTTGCCTTCGCCGGGACTGAGCCACATGCAGTACTCGAGAAAAGTGAAGCCAGTCCCCAAAGTGGAGCAAAGAAGTGGGAAAATACTAGAATCTGTTTGTGGATGTTCTCATATGGAAGTCAAGTAGCCTTAGACTGCTGTAGCTTAATCTTCTGTGCAACAGCTGGCGTCACATTTTCTGGAGAGGGCTGGATTACAGCAGTACATCAGACCTGTCTGCCAGCTTCTCATCCTTCATTCCATAGCAACCCCAACTCTCATCATTCCTGGGGCCACCTCTGGACCTCCTCCAACAGATCCATGTCTGTCTCGTGCTGAGGACTCCAGTGCTGGACACGGAGGTGTGACAACTTCAAGTAAGACACCCAGCAGAGTGGTTTGGGGTTTGGTTGGTTGGTTGGTTTTGGTCAGTTTGTTTGGTTTGGGGTTTTGTTTGTTTAATTTATTATTTATTTTAATTTTTTTTTTTTTTTCCAAACTCTGAGTGTTCCCTCGAGGATGTGCTCGTTATTCTGTGCAGGGTCAGGACAGGAAGGAGGTGGGTTATGCTGTGCTTAGCAATAGGCCTGAAGAGCTTAACCAAATCAGGCTGAGGATAAAGGAATCGATAGTGAGAGACGATCAAAATAAACAGTGCTGCTCTCTGAACATCACATTAGTGTCATGTGTTCTCTCTTTTGTGAAAGAAAAGATCCAGTCATGTATGAATGTCGGTCTGTTTTTCAGGTGAGGTGGCACTGAAGACACCCCACCCCCCCCAATGGCAGAAAATAAGCCCAAAGATTGGGGGGGAATGGTAGAATACAGTAATTAGTGGGATAAAAGTAGGAACTCAGGATCTTGTAGAGAGAAAAGAAGGGATCACCTGAAGGAAAAAAACACTCCCCACTCCCCCCCCCAACCACATGCCACCAGTAGCAACTAAAAACCCTACTGCCCCATCCCTTCTAGCAGCTAAAGGGTAGGATTAATCTACCCCAATTTAGGTGTCTAAAGTGTAGATTTATTTTTTATATATATTTGACAATTTATATTTTATAATAAAAGAAAACAAATAGGTGCTGTCAAGGAGTAACTAACCCCTTTACAAAGATAGAGATTGGGAGAGTGTGTAAGTCCTGGTGCTTCAACAGTAATGCATCATCACCATGGCCTAACTGAAAGGGTAGGTACATCCTTCTGGATAAACCTTGCACTTCACTAAACACAGCAGAAGAAAAAGCAGGAGAAATTGGGGTATGCTTATATGCATTTCTGGCTGCTTTCTCTGAAGACCTTACTAGTCAAAAGTACTGCTCCTTTCCCTGGCTTTTTAATCCAGTCACCCAGATCCATGTGCAGATCTGTGGTTTACAGTCAGCGTCATGGAAAATTTCAGTTAAAAATAACCCATGGTGAATTGTTAATGTTTTCATCGAATCATCAGACTCGGTGAATTCTTGGTTGCTGCTGCTGAATGCTTTTGATTGTATTGCTGAAAGTGTCCAATTTTTTGCCATCCTGCTGAATTTTATTTGGCTACATGAATTACAGCTTCCGAATCATTGGCAGGTCCACGAGCCATGTTCTGAGACAATTCACGGATATGTTGTTCTCAAATTTTTGGAGAAAAAGGAATAGAAATGCCAATATTTCCATACCAGAAAGTTTCCATACCCCATAAAGACCATGTTTTATTAGAGTAAGCCCAGATTTCCAGGAACGGGAATAATTTCTGGGTAAACATATAAAAGGAGAGTGAGATTCTTCTTCCAGAGTTCAGAGGTATAGTTCTCTCTCCCTGACAGCATCCACTCTTAATTACAGAGCTATCCATCTGATGTTGTGTTCCTGACACTGAACACTGCATGAGGCCGTTGCATTTTTGTCGCTGACTTCATAGAAATAAGTTATACGCTGTTGACTTGACAGGCACCATTGAACTTGGCTGTGGCAGAGCTAAAGTAGCACTGGAAACTAAATGATATGCAATAGATTAAAAGGTTCCAGCCTCTTATCCTGAAGGAAAAAGAACCTCTAAGTGCTCATGACCAGTGGAAAAGAGATTAAATTAATGAAGGAAACATAATTATCTGTCTTTGTGAGGAAGGAGACTCTGCCAGCTGTATTGCACAGAAGAGACTGAACCGAGCGTTGTCTGCAAAAGCAGGAAAGAAATGAAGGGAATCTTCATGCCTACGTCGAGTCCAGCAGAACTGGAAATGAATGAGAACAAGAGAGTAAAGGGCCAGCCACTCTCAAGAGGCCTGTAGAATGGATGTACCTGGGAGAATGTTGACCTGAACATAATCCCTAATTGAGCTTCCAGAAGCTGTTTCTTGACAATGCAAAGCTGTTGCACTCATCCTAAATTTATTGCTTGTATCCTTTTTTTTCCACTTGCTGATTGAAAGATGGCTTGATAACTGCAGCTGCCACCACGATACAAATCCACAGTACAACCAAGTGCAGCTCGCTGGAGGTTTTGGGGTTTTTTTAATCATTCTCTTTCTTTTCAGTAAAGTTATCAAGAGCAAAACCAGCCACTTGGATTATAAACCCTCGAACTATTGTCCATGTGCACACTTTTGATCTATGTAAGTCATCCAAAAATACAGAAAGCAATCACACATAAACCCAAAGATAACTTTTGTTTTGATGTATAACTATCCATGTACCATATGCAATGAAACTTAATTCAGAGTTAAGTGCTTCTGTTGATCTAGTTTGTATGTGTATATGGAATTTAAGGAATTTCTTGCTATCTCTAGATTTCTATTTAAATAAGTGTTTCAGTCACTACTGTGGCTAAACACAGGAGTTTTTAAGGACTCTCAAACAGGACAGTATTTCTTCTTTTGTGCCCAGGTCTAGAGTTTTCTTGTCACTAAACTAGCGAGTTGGGGAAAGAAAATAGGTTCCTGAAATGGGAAACATCCCCATGCTAAGTACTTAGTCTCCATCAGTTTGCAGAGCCTGCTTTCGCCGGGTCCAACCTTGTTCACATGTGCTGCAGCTGGGGTCAGTTGATATATTATTTATAAATAGATTGTATTTTTCAGTTCTTTGTCAGACACCTACAAGTCTATTTTAATAATTCTACTTTTATTACAAGAATATTGTACCTGGAGCCTTTGTTGACTTTGTGCATCGCTCTCACAGCAAGACTCTGCTTGAAGGTCATTAAAGACTCAATGAGTCTTACAGGTACCATAATGTGAGCGTGTCCTCATCTTTCTTCCCATAGGTGGTGGCCCCTGCAGAGTATGTAAACAGAAATGCAGCTGAGTGTTGGCTGCAAGAAATGATGAAATAAATTGTTGAAACAGTGCCAGGAGTTTGGGTGAAGCAGAGCATGTTCTGGCACCAGTGTCCTTTCTGGGTTCTGAAAAAGGAAAACCCTACAGCATTCAGAACAAGAAATCTCTTCTCTTCATCCCCTTTTAATAACTAATAATTTCTATATTTTATTACATTTTTTGAGTGCTTTTCCCCTTTGGCCTCAAGGGCACAGTACAGGTAGTGATGTGGTCGTATAGATGGTACTGCGGAATCCCACCATTGTGTTCACTTGTCAGTTGTGTGTGACAAAAATAGGCAACTGCAGCTGAAAATGCAGGAATTGCTGTTATTCTGATGCCTACTTCTCATCTCTAAGTACTGGAGGAGGAGTTCTATTTCATCTATTATCTATGAATCTAATCAGGGAACCAAAGCGAGAGAAATTCAGCAGCTTGTCCAACTGCAGAAACTCAGGGGCAGAACTTGTGCCAGATTTGAGGCTTTTAAGGTCCTTTTTGTCTTTATTTTTAATATTTGTCTTTAAAGAAAACCTTGAATGTTCTCATCTGGATTTTTCCTTAAATGTCTGCTGATCTGCTGCACCCCTGAGCAAGGGGAAGCTGCTGCTATTTTAGACCATCTCTCTCTTCAGTCTGGTTGGTGACTTCTGATTATATTTTTCTTGAATATGATGCCCCCCACCCTCCTCATTTAAGAAGGGATCGTTCTCATCCCAAAACTTAACACACTTCTGGCAATAATCAAAGTGATTAGTACTAGCCATCGGTTTTACCCTTCCGAATAAAACGTGGCGAGTGAATAAAGCCTGATGGCATGGCTGTGCAGAATTTCATTTAACAGCTCATTGCAGGCAGGCCGAGCTGGGTTGCCAAATATATCAAATCACTTTTATACATCTAAGCTGTCTACCTCCTGATTTTCTTAATCGTAAATGGTATAACAGATATTGCTATAGTTTTCCCATGCATTGTAAAAGGAAAGTGTTTTGAATAAGGAGCAGAGCAAGCTGATTTGTTTGGTTAAGTTTACAGGTACAGGCTGTATGTACTCCAGATGTTCACGCACATTCCCAGAGTCCTTTATTCCTCCTGCATCCAGCCTGAACGCTCCAAACACGTCCAGGCAGTAGGCTGCTGCTGTCACTGACTTACTAAAAGGGCTCATCTGTTATATTTATATACTTTTCATCCGCGAATGAATAGTTCTTGCTGTGGTGTTTCCAATCCCAAATACAAAGAAATATGCCAGAGCACAGGCTGCTGGCTTTGTCTGCAGCTACCTTGTTGCTTGTGACTCTTAGTACGGGGGATGAAATGGGAATAATGGGGAAAAAATGGCAAAATGTATCTGTTCCTCTCCTTGGGGTTGAATTTTTACATCGATTCTGATCGCAGATCTGATCTGTGTGTCTGTAGTAATATCATGTAGGTATTTCTGCCTCATCAGTCTAGTCTATGTGGTCTTTAATATACTTAACATGCATGTCCTGGGAGGTGGGGAAGTGCTATTACCCACTTGGAAAGATGAGGAGATCAATCACAGAGAAGGAAAGCGGCATGTTCAAGATTACACCTGAAGCTCATGCTGAATTGGGGCTAGAAACCCAATCTGTTGGGCTGCTGCCTTAAGTGAATCCAGCTTGTTTCTGGTTTGGATGGCTCAAGCTTCAGAGCCCCAAACTGCTGCTCGACTCCTGCTGCTGGCAGTGCTGTTTTCACCAGTCTTGGGGAGGGCATGGCAGGCTCATGAAAAGGTTGACAGTCTTTTTTGGCTTCTGTTCGGGAGTGTTGGGGAGAAAAGTGGTATTTATTTCATCAGTAAATGGAGGGCAAGAACAATTGTTAAGGACTCTTTGCTTACAGGGCTCCTTAAAAATATTAATTTCTTACCTCAGTTCTTTCGCTTCTTGGGAGCAGACTATTCAAAAAGCAAGGAGGACCTTTCTCAAACTGTCAGGTTTTATCTGGTAGTCGAATGACAGCAAATCTGAATGGCTGCTGCTTTGTTCACCTAAATGTGTCATGGTGTGTATATATTCGCAGGTAAGTTTGTTACGTGCAGAATTACTCCCTTTAGAAGCAAAACTGATGATTGGTGTGTATTTGAGG